>JABFEX010000112.1:925-23408 GCA_013623515.1 Fusarium illudens
TTCCACGGACTTCTCTTCACCAACCTCCAGCACTGGCTTGGCGAAAGACTGTGGCTTTGAGACCTCTACGGGCCTCCCTCCGAAGACCCCAAGCAGTACTCTAGAGAGATACCATGACCCTAAACCCCCCATAGACTTCTCACCAACGCCCCCGAGCACTACTTCAGCGGGAGACTATAGCAACACTTCCACGGACTTCTCTTCACCACCCTCGAGCACTGCTTCGGCGGAAGAGTGTGACTTTGGGACCTCTACGGGCCTCTCTCCAAAGCTCTCAAGCATTTATCCAAAGAGAGACTGTTCCTCTGAGCCTTCCACGGACTCTCACTCAGAGCCCTCAAGCACTGCTTTAGTGAGAGCCTGCGGCATTGGCGCTTCCACGGACCTCTCTCCAAAGCCCTCAAGCATTGTTTCCTTGGGTGACCATGGCTTTGAAGCCTTCGCAGCCCTTCCTCCAGAGCTGAGGGATATGATTTGGCAAAGGAGTGTGCGATCTGCACCAGGTGTACACTATTTTCGAATTCCTTTCCTGGGTTTAATGGAAAGTCATCGTTCAAAGTCTCTGCCTCGTCTAATAGAGCAGACAGCCCAACACCCTGTTGCCAATCATCGCTCGCCCAGAGTGACCCAGGTCACCCAACCACCCCGTGCTCGCAATCTGTCGACATATCAAATGGACACAAGCAGCCAGTTCGCTTGCAAAGAGGCGTTCCTTTCCAGGAAGAGGGCCCGTAAGGGACTCGAAGAAGAGGGTGGCTCTGAGGTAGACGTTAGGAAGATAACGTACCTCGACGAGGACGGTATTACTCGTCACCAAGCCGAAGTCATGCCCAACAAGGATCTGTTCTTCTTGACCCTCCCAACAAATTTCTCCCAGTACTTGGAAGTGCTGGACAGGGGCAACCGCGTGTATCCAAGCCTTGCAGGCAGCCTCTTCCGACCCCTGAAGTGTAAGACCCCCGGCAGCATACCCCGGCCAGTCCCGGTGTTTGAAAAGACTGTGTCACACGTTGCCGTCGAGTACAACAGGGAATGGGGGCTCCGGATGTGCGGAAGGGGCCAGACCTGGCCTGCGAAGCAGCCCATCTTTGAGGCTCTGCTTTTCTCGGCGTTTAAGCAGAATAGGTTCGAGAACCTATGGCTCGTCGACTACGACCTGAAGAGGAAATGCTATGTGCCTACTAAGAAGGAGGTTGAGCAAGAGGCCAGGTTTCTCAGAATGGGCGAAACCAGAGTCTTTCACAGCACCGGCAAGATGTTCACGGAGGTCAAATGCAAATCCTGGAACCTGAGCCGTTGGGAATTTGAGGAGATCTTCGGTAATGGAGAAGTCGCTAGTTCACCTTGGTTCGTACAGAGGCTCAGATGCTGGATAAAATGCTACGTCGTTGTGGCCAAGGGAGCGAGGAAGCCATATCATGTGGGCCTTTTGGCCTGTGAGTTCATCCAAAGCAGCAGCAGCAGCAGCAGCAGCAGCAGCAACAACAACAACAACAACAACAACAACAACAACAAAGAAAGGAAGGAGATGGTGATGATGAGGGAGAGAAGAAAGAGGAGGAAGATAGAGCATCGGAAGAAGAGAGAGCAAGAGAAGAACAGTATAACACCGCTTGATTAGTAGAGCTGACAAAGTCGGCTGGGGATGATAATGATGTTGACAGTAAAGGAGTTATGGGTGAACGTGCATTCAAAGTTAGAAGATTAAACTAATAGAAGAGCTAGAGCTTGGTATTAAAAAGCTCGAGCCTAGGAAGTGGTTCAGGAGTTTAAACACATGGTTGCACAATTCCAGGGGTCAATGTGTTGTTGGATTGGCTTGTATCTATATATTGTTGCTCTTGAGTGACGATAGTTACTCGGGTGGCGTAAGGGAGTAAAGGCGAATAAAAACTGTTACCTGATGGAGGATGAGATGACCTCTCACCTCCATGGACATGGCTTCTTGCCTCTACCACTGCCTCATGAACCGCAAATGTGTTCTTCTCCCTCCTTGCTGGAGCCTCCACCGAGGAGCTTGAGGAAGTCACTGTGTCTAACACTCTCTGTCTCTGTGAGAAGAAAAGTGGCTGGCTCAAAAATGGAGAAAGCCATCCATTATGATAACCGAAACCGAGCCTTGAAAAACCTTGATATCCTCATGAGTTAGAGCTTGGTGTAAGAAACTGACAACCTCCCGGACCGGGTGCTCCCTAAAGGCCAAGTGTTCGAGTTGAGCACGTCGTCGATAAATAGTTAATCTTTAGTCACACACGCAGCAGCAGTGTTTCTAAACGAAGCGTAACAGAAGAATGAAGGTGCCTGGGCTCTTTGGCGTCGTGGTATTGGATACAATGTACGGGGTCTTTGGCATGCAGTCTCTGCTGTTCGTCAAGCGAGCACTGTCGAATTTACTCAACAATTGGGGCATATGACATCGTAGACCTGCCATATTACGCTATTTTGATGTCATTGTGACATTTCATGAGAAAGAGGCGTATTCCGAATGTACCTGATCATCACTACCTGCCCGAGTTATCTACCCACGTCAACTGGCCTCAGCCCTTATCGTTCCCCCACCGCTCTATATTCGACTCTCCAGCCAGCCAAACAAGAGATTTATAATCTCTTCAGGTTCCTCCTCGTTCAGAAGCTCATGATAACCCCCCTCTACAGGGTGAAAAGTCTTGTCTGTCGATGATATGTCCCGCACCAGGCGTTCACTCAGCCGAAACTCGGCGTGTGAGTCACTGGTGCCATGAATGACCAGCGTTGGCTCAGTCCATTGATCACACCCCATCCACAATTTCCTTGCCACCCGTAGAGCGCTGTCTGCGACTAGGAATGAGATTTGGCCTTTGTACTTGGATTCGTCTTCAGCAGCCAGCCGTGCTTGCTTGGGGTCACTGCACAAGTCGTCTGCGGATGCCTTTGGCGTGGGGATTCGCACAGCAGGCATGAAGTAGGCCAGCAGATGGACAAGATACTCTGCAGGCCGCGGCAAACCCTCAGTCAGAGCCGGACTGGAGATGATAACTCCGTTTGTGTGAGATGAAGAGTCCTCGACAACACTTGCGGCGGTAATGAGGCCGCCGAGAGAGTGTCCAAAGAGGAAGACAGGTAGTCCTCGCGCATCGGCCCGGCTTCGCATCTTAAGGTGGTCCTTTACCGCCATTTCCACATCGACAATGGCACGATCCCCTGGAGATGTCCCATGACCCAAGAGATCCAGTGCCCAGACCTCGAATCTCGCAGCGTTTAGCTTTGGGATGAGCTGTGAATGGGAGGAGATGTATCGCTCAGCATACTCTCCAAATCCGTGTTGTAGGATCAGTATGGCTCGAGGGGAGTCACACTGCCATTTGTGTGCCAAGGCCCCTGATGGCAGGACAAACCGCTGATGCTTTTGCGCTGAGAACGAATCAGATGTATCGGGGTTCATTTCTAGTGATATTTGCAGACACAGAGTTGCTGTAAGATCGAGTTCTATTTTTAAGATGTCGAAGAGGTGGGAAAAGGGAGACAGAGGCCGTAAGCAGAACGAACAGATGAGCAACTTGACACGTCTGGATCCACTAATTGCACGTACCTACATGGTCTATAGCTGACTTATCCAGACGGTCTCTGATAACAAAGTTAGAATAAAGATCAAGAAGCGTAGTTTGGAGGTTTCGAGTACCTAGGAATAGGGGCCAATTAATAATCGACTGACAAGGTGAGCAATGAAACGGCCGCCACGCTGGTATTTCGCCTTAATAATAATGGCCTATGAGACTTTCTACTTTGGCTTCAAGCGCTAGAACATGTGAGGCCGGTGAACGAACTTAATTGAGCAAATTTGTATGATGGAAATAACTAGCTTGAACAGTTGAGCCGTTTTTGAGTGCCGTATGGCTCCTCATGAACGGATGGTCACCTCAGTCTATAGGGCCGGCTGGCAATAGTACGTATCATCCATGATGAAAACCGTAAGTTGATTAACTATGAATCGTTCCATGTCATTGGCCAATTCATTGGTCTGGATCAGTAGTCAAGGGCTCTGGTAGTCAGTCTTGTCTGGGGTGACTGACAAGTAGCGGGGGTGTTACATAAAAAGGCCGAGATTTGATCCCAAGAGCCTGGCACAAGTTTGCATAGTAAATTGACTACAAAGGACCTCCATTAACGCAATTGACACCATAAACGCTCTTTATGAGTGCATAGAGGAGATCTTGACTCACATTACAAGGTAACATGACTGTAACCGAGGTTGTAACCACTCCCAAGACTCAAGACTCACGGCCCGACGGTCTCGAAACACTTGCCGGCAGTCTCCTATATCCAAATGACGCCATGATGAGCAGATTCCACACGGACAAAGCCCCTAGAGCTTATCAATCAGCTGCGAGACGTCGACTACTGACCAGGAACGCGCAATTGGCGCCGTTTTGCTCCGGTTGTCAGATTGCCTAGTGCCCTTGTCTGAAATAACGTCATGGCGAATTGGCCCCTGTCATTGGCTGGGCTGCTCGGCCGCGGTGGTGGTTGAGTGCCACTCCGTGATATCGACCTCCGAGCACGCAATCTGTAGATCTGACCAACCTCTCCCGCCAACGAAGGCGTAATACTTGGGGTGCGGGGCCGACAACGGATGTGAGCTGGAGGTATAAAGGGATCTTGGGGAACAACTGCCGAGAACTCAATTGACTGACTGCAAGAAAAGAACCGCCTTCTTTCATCTACATCATCTTTGTACAGCGTCTTAGTTCATTCTTGTCCCCCTAGCTACAATGGCTCCAGGTGCCTTGATCGACGATGCCTCTCTGGCTCCCCTTCCTCAGGCCAAGAATGCTGATGCCCCGAGGTCCATCTTCCCCGATGGCATCCGGACTTCGGGCCAGCATCCTCCTCTCTATGACATCCTGAAGCCCTACTCAGAGTTCCCCCAGGAGATCTCTGGCCCCACGCTCTGGAAGAAGGAAGACTACGAGAACCAGCCCGAGCGGTGGACGCACCCCTTCACCGATGAGGAGATCCAGGAGTTGAGCGACACCGCCGACAGGTTCATCGCAAGCGGCACTCCCCTCACCGGCATCTCCAAGGTACGGCACCCGACCTGTTGTGTTCCTGCGCCTTTTCAAAGCCACTAACATCATCAGTCCAACTTTCCCCTCCCCAAGCTCAGCAAGGTTCTCGGAACCCTGCGGGAAGACCTCATCGACGGGAAGGGCTTCATCCTGTTCAAGCGCTTCCCCGCGTCTGTGTGGGGGGCTCACAAGAACGCCGTCGCCTACATGGGTCTCGGGACATACATTGGCTACTTTGTCTCTCAGAACGGGCTTGGTCATGTGCTCGGCCACGTCAAGGACGTCGGTGATGATGCTGCCCAGATCGACAAGGTGCGCATCTACCGAACCGCGGCGCGCCAGTTCTTCCACGCGGACGACTCGGATATTGTCGGTCTCCTCTGCGTGCATCGTGCCCAGGAGGGCGGGGAGAGCGACATTGTCAGCATCCACAACGTGTGGAACACCCTTCAGCGGGAGCACCCTGACGTAGCTGAGCTCCTCACTCAGCCTGTGTGGTACTTTGACCGCAAGGGTGAGACGTCTGAGGGTCAGGAAGAGTGGCTGCGTCAGCCCCTCTTCTATATCGAGAATGGTGGCAAGGGTCGTGTCTACTGCAAGTGGGATCCCTACTTTGTGCGATCTCTCTCGCGGTTCTCAGACAAGGGTCTCATCCCTGCTCTGAGCGAGACGCAGAAGCGTGCCATCGCTATCCTGGAGGAGACTTGCCAGAAGCTGGCGCTGCACATGGTCCTCGAGGTCGGCGACATTCAGTTCGTGAGCAACACTCACTTGCTACACGCTAGAACCGAATACAAGGGTAAGATGATCACCCCTAATCTTTGCTACCAAGTTCTAACATGCCTCTAGACTTTGCCCCTCCAGCTCCTCGAAGACATCTCCTCCGTCTCTGGCTGTCGACGCCCGAGACCGAGGGCGGCTGGTCCCTGCCGTTCCACGACAGCCACGAGAAGAAGCGAGGAGGTATCCAGGTGAACAACAACGCCCCAAGGTGCCCTCTGGATGCCGAGTAGAAAGAATTTGTTCCATTTTTTAGCGGTTATGATTTGATATAATGAGCTACCGATGTAGCATAAAAGAATACCACCATTTGACTCATCAACTTGGATGAACGCCGATGAATCTATGTTGCGCTGTCTTAACACTTTGCTCTTCATGTCTGGTCTAACAACACTCCTTTGAGGCTTCAAACGTTATTGCCTGATCGGATGCTTTGCCAAAATGCTGGTATATTGCATTGTGAACTGTTTCGAATCTGTACTTGTCTTTGGCTTGTGTCGAAGCTAGACGGGAGCAGAAGCAACGCTTTTTGCATTAGAACTTCTGCATGGAGGGGGAGCCATGTATGTATTTCAGCCGATGAGGAGGCTGCTGTGGCTTTTTTCAAGACATGGAAGAAGGTTTCGGCGGGATAGCAAATGGTGGCCGTTCGTAGACTAGGGGTGTGGTTAACGGTGTAGAAAGAGGGAATACTTTTGTTAAATTATAGCTCTAGGCGTTTATATAGAGGCCACGACGCAACGTAGAACCAAGCCGTTGAAGGAGCAATGATCTCAGTTGAGTTTGAAAATAAACCGAAATGGGTAGGATTCACGACAAGATTTCGAATTCACCAAGAACGCAGAGAGCTACGTGGGCTTGATTATTACATTAAGCCGCCACGTCGTCCTAATTCCTCTACATGGCAAGTCTTATATGGCCCAAGCCGCACTTTCAGAGACAGCCATCTACATCATTTGTGGTATGATGTGACATTAACTTCATCTGGAAAACTGCCTTCTTCGCTACCATGTCTGGCGCTCACTCTGTCTCTGTGAGAAGTGCCCAGACAAATGGTAATATAACATTGCGAGCAAGCTCAAACGATGCCTGCATATTGCCATACTTCGAATTCGCTAACTACCTGTCTAAGCATCTACCTGTACACTTTGGCCGATAGCGGACTGTGACCTCTCCCGTGTTGATTCTAATCATCTATTGCCGTGTCTAGATCTAGTAGCTCAAAGGACCAAGTCCACCTTTACATAAAACCTCTCATACCCAAAATTGCGACGGCTGGACATGGTTTCTCTCGGGGCTGCTCAAATACAACCCGCACACCATTCCCTTCCCTCACTTCCTCACCGTTTGAACGTACATGACCACATAGGCAGAAACCAAGCCAAGCACAGCCAGCACAAGCAACATAAACTGACTCCAGTCAAAGTCCTCGAACCAAGTCTCAGCAGTGGGAGGAACAAGGCTAAGAGGGAACGCAGGGGGAAACACCTCGCGTCGTCTCCGGATCTTCTCGAGCCTGTGCTTGAGCGGGTTCTCAATCTCCACAACGACGGCGTGGTGCTGCTGGTCCTCGCCGCTGTGCGACGGGTGACGCACGTAGAGTGTCTGGCGCTCGCGGTCCAGCGTCCACTCGGCATTGGAGGCGTGGATGCGCAGCTCGTGCGTGGCGTAGTGGTACCTCGGGATGAAGACCTCGGTGAGACGGGACTTTTCGCCCAGGGATTGCTTCTCGTTGCCTGTGCTTGTCCATCTGTATTCGAACCGCAGTGAGTGGCGATCCCAGTCCGAAGACACTGGGGTTCCTGCAGTCTTTACTGCATAAGGTCGGATGATGACATCGAGCACTCGTCCTCCCGCAAAGAGCTCGTCGTTCTCGTGGAGATGGTTGCGGTAGTCGGAATGAATAGGTCCGCCCTCGATAATGTCGTCGCTGTTCATGACGGAAAAGTCCTCCTTGTTCCACCCATCTCCATACTCGACGCGGTTGTGCGGGTTGTAGTTCCATAGTGTGTAACCAATACCGTTATCCTCCATGGCGGCGATGAGGCCGTTCATCAAGTCTCGATGCTTATCGTAGCACCCGGTTCGGAATGCCTCTCTTCCGTTGATGTCATAGGAGATACCAATCTCGCCGATCAGCATTGGCACCTTGCCAAGCGAGTCGAGGCCGTACTTTACGACATTGCCGATCTGCTTCCTGTAGTTCTTGCGCAGGCCCTTGGGGCCGAAGTACATGGCCTTGAGGACAAACATGCCCCTCGAGAGGCCCTGGACGTTGACGCTCATCCACGAGTGGTACTTGTTGAACAAGACGTTGAGGTCGTAAAAGTGAGGCGCATATACGAAGTTGGTCGGGCGCGGTGTCGTTAGAACCGTGTCCTCGGCGTACTTTTGCTGGCGCCAATTGGGTGCGATCTCCTGCGTAGGCCACGGAGGCATAAACTCATTGGGGATTGGCTCGACGAAGCTGAACTGTCCGATATTCTTGCGCGACATTCGCTGCGAGAATTTCTCGAGGAAGGGCGCGTAGAAATCGCGGTACCATTCGAGAGGAGTGCCCTCGCGACCAGGGCGATGATCGACTTCAAAGTAATCGTCGTCGAGCACTCGGGCAGTCTTCTTTTTCTCGTCCCATTCCCATACTCCATGCGCGCGCCATACACATTGCCCCAATCCACGGCCATGTCCTAAAGGCTCCTCATCTTCGAGAGAGAGCCATGCTGAGCGGCCCTTGGGATCGACCAGAGATTTGTGGGAGACGCGGGTTGGCCAAGGCCAGGATTTGACGTAGTAGTCGACCTTTTGGGCATACCCGCTTCCGAGGGCGAGCGATTGGGCGAGCGAGGGACAGTGTCCAATGTGCAAGTCGGTGTCGTAATTCCAAAAGTGAAAGTGGTGCAGGTTGATGAGGCCGCGGTGAGGCTCGTTCATGGGCTCAAAGCCAATGCAAGCCTCCAGGTCGCCCACCTCGTCTGCGAGTCGTCCAAAGGCCTCGATGAAGGCGTCCTGCAGGAATGTCTGGATAGGGACCTGGTTGCTCGGGTCGTCCCCTCCGGCAACGGTGCGGCGACACTTGAGATCCGGGGCCAGCGCATCGCCCGCCCAGAAGAGGGTAGCCATGGTGGACGCGGCGAGCTTCTGGTAGCCCGATGGCCACAAGAATGGACCGCCCGGCTCTTTTGGATTGGCGGGTTGGCTGGCTCGCCTCTTCTCGTCCTGGCCGTGGACGTACGCAGCGCCCGTGTCGGTGAAAGCCTCAATGTCGAGGCCGACTGATTCAAAGGTCCATCCCGGGGCACCGCTGCCTCCGCTGAATCGACTCCAAACATCCTGGTGGGCGCAGACGAAGCACTTGATGCCATACTGAGGCATCAACTCGATGAGCTGGCGCAGGTAAGCAATGTACTCGAGGTCAACGTCAGTCTCTGGATCTGGTCCGGCGTGGCCGAGCGACTCCCAGGTGACGAGCAGTCGCACAAGCGGACACCCCCATTCGCGCAACCGGCGAAAGTGCAGCGGGGCTTCGTCCAGGGGAAACGGCCTGCCGATGAATGTGACGGTGCGATGCTCGTAGAAGTGCTCCGTGAGGTGAGACAGGCCATTGGGCTCGGTGGGCAGTTTGCTGGCTCCAGACACGTTGAGGCCGCGCAGCGAGAGGATGCGGCCGTGGGCGTCGAGGAAGCGCGAGCCCTCGATTCGAATTGGGCCGCCCAACGCAGCCTCTGAGAGGTCGGCCGCTGCGTGTAGTTTGACCATTGTCGCCTTTCCCTTCTTTTCCGGGGGGGTTAATGAATTTGTGAAGCGGTCACGGTTTGTTCAAGTTCGCTTCGGCGGTGACAATTGAAGCCACGCAAGCTCACGGCGCCCGCGGGCGGGAGACCTTAGTCAACTCGAGGCCTGTAGCTCCACCTGGACCTTGGCGATTGACCACCTAATAATGGAACCTTGATACCGCTATCTCGCACCCAATTCTTGCACCCAATGCTTCAACAAACCTTGATGGAAAACGGTTTCCCCTCAACAAGAATGAGACCAATTATTTGCAATATGCAATATCGTGTCTTCATTGATTAAATTAGATAAAGCACGCTATGCGGCTGAATAATCCCCTCATCTCTTCTGACATTTATGGTCGCTCTCAAGCCGCCAACATCGAGCGGAAGCTAGATGTATCTCAAGATCCAACTCTTACTGCTCCCTCCTATTCAACACTGCGTAACTCATCCTACGAGCTGCCCTATCTCCCCAGTCCATGACCGATATTGCCGGCGACCGTGATGTTGACATCGCCTTCTCTTGACTCACGTCCCCTTCCACCCCGAAAGAATACGCCCTCTCTCCAGTTTGACCCGACACGAGACCAAACCCAATCTTGCTGTTCTTAATCTCCGACCCCCTTTCCCACCGTAGCTTGTCTAGACTGCTCCCTCTGGTTGCGGCGAGAATGGCCGAGAAGCTCAGGCTGTGCATCACCGAGTCCTCCTCCATCGCCGCCACGCCCGAAGCAACGGCCACGACGGTAATGCCCATGGATATCGCGTAGACGGCCCAGAGCTGCGCGTAATTGTAGAAATAGGAATTCCTCAACTGGAATCGCGTGCAGTTAAAGTCGGTCTTGTTGAGGCCAAAGCCCGCTCCTGACCACTTCGTAGGATCGCTTGCCCAGGACACGACGATAAACTGCGGATCCGAAAAGAAGGAGATGAGAATCTCCTCGTAAAACTTCTGCAACTCCTCCGGGAAATTCCGGATGGGTAGGTAATTGAGTCTCTCGATTAGTCTTGTATCGATGGCCATGGTCTCGGCGATGTGGTGCGGCATCGTGATGGTTCCGTTGACGAGCTCGCGCAGCAGGCTCCCTATCGCGTGGTACGCCGTCTTTTGTCGATACAGGCTGACATTTTGCGGCATGATGTAGTTTTCCTCGGGGACAGCCAAGATTCGATCCTTCAGCTTCTTGTTTGGGTCCTTTTTGTCGGGTAGGTATGTTGTATCGACGACTTTCCGGAGGAACTCGCGCTTCTTGACCTTGTGTATTTGGGTGCCGCCGCTATGGTTGAACTGCACGGTGTACTTTGTTTCGTAGTGCTCGCATCCAAAAATCGTGGGCGTGTATGCACTATTCCAGTGGTTGTCTTTCTGGCTCTCGGGTTGCGGCTTGGATCTGTCCTCGACGTCGGCGTAGCCAAACCACAGGATGGGTTCCGTCCTGAGAGCGCCCAGGTTCTTGGGGTATGGGCGCTTCATTTTGGGTCTTCCACCCTTGCCCGAGTCGATCTGTGGGTTCTCATAGTCTCCTTGGTAGGTGTTGGCGATGTAGGAAAAGTTGCCTCGCGGTAAAAGATCATCCGTATCAAAGGGGCATTCCGCATCTCCCAGCTTCTTGACCGTGTCGCCCACTCCAGAGGCCAGCGGTTGGCATTTATATCCTGGGCCCTCAAACTCGATGATGTAGCTGCAATTCCACCCTCGACCGCAAATCTGTTCAGGCGCGTGTTTCCGCATGACCGCTTGCTGGGTATACGCAGTCTTGAGAGCAATTGATCTGAACTGTTGGCTCGCTTGTGTCCAATAGTCGAACCCGTCGGGGTCCTTAACTGGGTCCACGTTCTCTCCTTTCGCGGTCGTGTTCCAAAGAGAAACGGACAGCTCAATCAGCCCATCCTCCTGTCGGATCGGGTCCCACCAGTTAGGGAACTGCTCGTGCGAAAAGTTGAGTGTTCGGATCTCTGGGCACTTTGTTATCTCCTCAATCCTCAAAGGCATGACAGTCAGCGTGTACGACGCCAGGATGACGATGAGTGGCGAGGTCCAGATGAAGATTGTCAAACCCATGGCAAACTTGGCATTCACCCAAGCCTCCCAGTTGAGAAGGGCCGTCAGATCCTCGGATGCCGCAAAGAGGGAGTCGAGCGTCGCGAGGGAAAGCATCTTGCGGCGAATCATCATCAGGACACGCTGTCGGAATGCAAGCACCACGGCATTCAGAAAGCACGCCTTGGAGAGAAAGGCGAGGGCGGCACCATAGCGAAACATGCCCTGTTGGTCTTTGGCGACTTTTCCGTGGAGGCCCTGGTAAAAGAAGTGGTGGCCCATAGCAAAGGCAATGCCGGAGGCGACGAGAATATACATGCTCCATGATGGCTTCCATTCCGTCAACCACCAATTGAGGCATCGTCTCCGGCGTGACTGGCGCGGGGTATCTGCGGGCCCAGGCGGGCTTTGCCTTGGAACACCCTCAAAGTTGTAGGGACTGAGAAGCGATGCCTGGCTGTCATATCTATAGTTTTGCGGCCTCATCGGCGGTTGCTGCTGACCAGGTCCGGCTTCGGGAGCTGGCGGGGTGGGTTCCCATATTCCCAACGGGGTGGGTGAGCCATAGTAGGCCGTGTCGACACTCGGGTCGATCTGGCGAGGAAAGTAGGGTCCCTGGGCGACGCGGTTGGAGAAAGAATGAGAGGGATACTCTGGAGATTCTGAAGGCGACGTCTGTCTCGATGCGCCCACGGGCTTCCTGGCGATGGAGGGACTGCTGGGCTGCCAGTCTGTGGGTGGAGATTGCGCCGCGCTGTAGTCGTAACGGCGGCCATCGTATTCCCTCAATTCCATGACGACGACGGGAAGGGTGCTGACGGGATAGAGGCCCGGGATGCCGATTAGGTCCCCGCAGCGGACGGCAACGGCAACAACGGCAACGGCAACGGCAAGGAGCAGACAGGAAGCGACAGACTGGAACTGATGTGTGTGGAGTGAAGACTTGACCTGATCGATGGGACGGAACGTGGGAGAGAAGAACTGCTTGGGTTTAAAGGCCAGGCCAATCTCAGCCTCATTGAAATTCGCGTCCTTGCACTATGCCGTTTGCACATATGACCCCGAAAAGCCACCTGCACCGGCGGCGGCGACAGAGGGTGCCGGGTTGCATTATTGCTGTAGGGCTGGGCGTGGCCAGTGACTGATTGGCCTCGAGGTACGGTTTTGCCCCAGGGAGCTGAGCAAGATGCAAAAGCCACGACCCAATCGCCAGACGCCAGCGCGGTCTGGACTGTCAAGGGACCGGATGAGAGTGGTGCATGGCGGAGGACAAACCCCAACAAGGGGGTCAGAGGCCCCCAGCCACCGAGCTGCGTCCTGGGCGCGGCCCCGGCAGAGCGGCAATTGGACTCTGGAGCCAAGACTTGGGAAAAAATATGCTTAATAGGGCTGGCTGCTCCGCCCAGCTACGCGTGTTCTGGGCAATGCCCGACGCTGGAGAGTGGGCAACGGACCTGGCGATCCCTACAATCCCGCTTACCTACAGAAACCTCACCGAGGGAGTGACCCAAGAATGAGGCCACAATCACCGGTGACACGGTTGAACGACAACCTGACGTCACTCGGCTATTTAATGTTACCCGGGACTTAACCAGAGACGCTCCCAATTGGCTGATGGAATGCCCTGGTTCTGCCACTAGACGGTTATCTCAACCTTCGGGTAAACTTCTCGCTTGGCGGGGGGCAATCCCCTTGAGGATTGACGGAAGGAGGAAGGAGTCTCCACATGATTTCTCCTCGTGTAGAGATTCAAAAGGGAGGTTGCCCTCTCCTTTCGAGAAAGTAGAGATGTTTCTCAATCATCTGCCGTCCTAGATCGACAGATACCTTGTCTCTTGTCAGACGCATATTTTTTCAGCCGCTCCAGCTCCACAATGACGGCTGCCACCAGCTCTTCCACTGCCGTCATTGGCTCCGTGGAGCTGACCTCTGTCAGCCAGCTCCCTGCGGCTCAGACCGGGTCGTCCAGTGGTTTCTTCAGTACACAATCACGACGTCTTGGATCTAATCAGCATGACGGCGCCAACACCGGCTCTGACGATAATGGGCTCGAGAGCATCGCCGCTCATACTGCTCCTGTCGAGGTGCTTGAGAGTTGGAGGTATCCGCGCTCAAATGTGTTCAAAACTGGCGCCACCTTCTGGAGTATGATGACTTCTGGCGCCAATGATGCTGCCTACGGTGTAAGATGCGGTAACCTTCATCGATCATCCATCCACTAACACATTTTATAGGCTCTTATTCCATACGTATTTCGCCCTTTGTACTACATTTATTCTTACGGATCTGACTAATCGTCGCAGTTGGAAAAATACTACGACCTCAGTTACATTATCGTTTCTCTCGTGTTCCTTTCCCCCTTTGTTGGGTATATCCTTGCAGCTGCCATGAACAATATGCTACATAAACGAATCGGCCAGTGGGGCATAGGTGTCACTTGTGGAATATGTCACATCATTGCCTACATCATTATTGCCTTCCATCCTCCTTACCCTGTGCTGGTGTTGGCGTATTCCGTCGCCGGCTTTGGCAATGGTATCAGCGACGCTGCCTGGAATGCCTGGGTTGGCAACTTGGATAGAGCAAACGAGACACTGGGGTTTCTCCACGCATTTTATGGTATTGGTGGTACCATTAGCCCTCTAATTGCCACCAGCTTGATTACCAAAGTCCATCTGCCGTGGTACAATTTCTACTATGTTATGGTAGGCATTCAGAACCACGGTTGCAACTTGGTGCACCAGAGTACTAAACTGCCTCTAGATCGGCCTGGCCGTCGTTGAACTCATCACCTGCACATGGGCTTTCTGGTCCAACAGCGCCGAAGTCTACCGCAGGACCATGGAGGCAAACAACGAAAACCACGAAGGCATGAAGCAGGCACTGTTCGAGATGCCATATGCCCGTGTCACCTGGCTCTGCGCCGTCTTCCTGCTTGCTTATGTTGGAGTCGAGGTCTCCCTCGGTGGCTGGGTTGTCCAGTTCATGATCCGCGTGCGCAACGCTGAAGAATTCCCAGCCGGAATGACCTCTGTCGGCTTTTGGTTGGGACTCACTGTCGGTCGTGCTATTCTGGGATTTGTGACCCCATTGCTTGGCGTAAAGATCGCTGTGGCTCTTTACTTGCCCGCCACTATGGCTTTGGAACTCGTCTTCTGGCTGGTGCCGCAGTTCTATGCCTCTGCGGTTGCTGTCGCTTTTCAGGGATTCTTCATTGGGCCTCTGTTCCCCGCAGTGGTCATCGCCACCACCAAGATGTTGCCCAAGCATCTGCACGTCAGCACTATCGGCTTTGCAGCAGCTTTTGGTGGTAGTGGAGCGGCAGTACTGCCCTTTGCGGTCGGTGCCATTGCTCAGTCAAAGGGTGTCCAGGTTCTCCAGCCAATCATTCTTGCGCTCTTGGCAACGCTCCTGGCTCTGTGGCTCTGCTTGCCTAGGATCGGGAAGAAGAGGGATTAGGTGGATAACTCAACGTCTACTAAACTATGCTGTGTGTACGGCAGAGACGAAAGCGATCTTGGGTCCAATGGTAATGTTACAAGCACCTAAGCATTCCAGGAATGCCATGTTAAGAGGGATCAAGAGAAAAGGAGAGTTAGGATATAACTTGACACATGTTGATTAAGGAGAGTATATAAATACCTAGAACATAGACATTGATGGCGCCTCGATCTGACCAGTTTAGGTCAGGGGCGACATGCTTTCAGCAACTCTTGCCAAAGAAGCCAATATCATGAATTCGTAACCTGGATGGTACGTTAAACGTAGTTAGTCGGCTAGCAACAGGAGTGAAGTACAGACTTGTAGTTCTCTAATAACAATCATAACCTGGGCATCCTTTGATTCTCGTGGACTATTCGTTTCTCCCAAAATTCCACTCGCTTATGCGCTGCTCCCTAACCAATACACGACGGCCTAGCCCAGCAGTATTGGTTAGGAACCATCGTCGTCTCTCGCGGCTTGGCACAGTCCCTAGCCGGGTGGTTTTGGATAGTTCTCCTAGCTCTATCTGCAAATGTCCCAAACTCCTCACACAGGCAACAGGAGCCTACAACTTTGCGGGTTATCTAATTCGTTTTCTTAAGCTAATACTAAGATGATTAAGGGGCAGCTTCGCCCGCTCAGGAGCCGACTATTTATTTCCGATAAACCTCTGCCATTCACCAGTCTAGGTAGTAACAGACCGCTCCCAAGCCTCATAACCGCCAGGCGTCTTTGCCCTTTTCAGCTTTACCCCTCATCTTTCGTGGCACAATTGTGACCAGATAGTCAACCAATAGGTGGCATTATCACATCAAGACACAAGTGCGAATCTACGGATAGTAAGCCATGTCTTAGCCTGTCTGACAAGCCGAGACCCCCAAGTCCAAGCATGTGACGATTAACCAGCTTGGTTCATTTTTACCCAGAATGAAGGCGGCAAAGACGGTAACTAAATACGGAACAGACAATCCGGTCTTGAAGCACTTCGCAGTGACTGGTTGAGTGGTTTGTGACGCAGATTCACATACCTACTAGGCTGCCATCTCCTACACAATGGCATTGTGGCATTACCCAAAGTTTCTAATTTCTCACCAGCTCGTAACAGTCAGCTCCCGAAACAGAAAGGGCTTGGACGGACGTGGAAATTTTGTGGCTGGCTGACGTCGGGCGGAGCAGGGTCTAGACCACCTGCAAGTCGGTCGAAAGCCTCAAACAAGTTTGGGCGCCTACCTGCTTATCGGTAGAGGAGAGGAATCGTAAATAGTTGTTGGGTGAACGAAGCCTGCTTTGTAGTATATAAGGTGATTGGGTTGATTGAGTTGAGGGACGTTGTCGAGAGAGTCTTCAGCTTATCTCACTAACGGAGCGAGAGAACTTCGAAAGCCTACCCAAGCTTCTGCCACTGCACGTAGCCAGTGCGTCACCTTATTTCTATACCACCTTGCTAGCTGTATCATATACCATTGACCATCATGGCAGCTCCCATGGAGACATCCGAGCCGATTCCAACTCTCCAGGATTCTGTCCAGCAGCTCGGTCAACTCGTAAAGGACCCCGAGAGCGAGTTGGACGAGAAGGAGCTGCCTGGACTCGACAAGCTCATTGGAGACTAGTTTGATGACGATACAGAAGTGACCAAGGAGGCGTTTGCTCGCAGGACCCTCCAGGTGTTTCGAGATTCCACACATAACGAAGTTTATAAGGATGTCAAAGGGAAGCTTCCAGGGGAGAGGGAGCTTATCCTTGACAAGTTTGTCGATGGGAAAATCACAGCTAAAGATGCCGGTGATCTCCTTGCGGAATCGGAGGGTGCAGCTCCAGGAGCTCCGATTGCGCAGGGCTTTCATGTTCAGAATTTGTTCCTGAGTTCTGCGAAGAAGGACACGGCACCTGACAGAAAGTTCATCAAGGTAGGAGACCGCCCCAAAAGCTCCCGAGCCCAAGTGTCTGACGAAAACAGGGCCAAGCCGCGAATTTGGTATTTGAAAACTGGGGGCGAACTGTGAAGAACACGCCCGCAGTCACTATCTATCCAGAGAACATCGCCGAGATTCAAACCATTGTTCGTGATGCAGTCAAGAACAATAGTGGTGTTCGAGTATCAGGTTTCCGTAAGCTATCACGGTTCTTGAATTTCTTCGTCCTCTAACACCGTGTAGGCCATTCTTGGGCCCCTGTCTTTGGGCGAAATGGAAAAGTCGGGTAGAAGAACAACAGAGACGTCCTCATCTCGACACTGACTGAGCACAACGCTGGTGTGCTCCCAAACTTTACTTCGCTTCCCTCAAGCCTTTTCCAGCCCAAGGACACCGAGCTCAACCACATAAAGGTCATGGACGCGGCTTATGTGAGTGGCCAGGCTCTCAAGGACGGCAAGAAGTATGTTCGTGTGGGTACGGCTACTACGAACGAGCAGTTCCGACGTTGGTGCATCAATGAAGGGAATGTGACTCTGCCCATGAACATTGTCGAGGTGGAGATTACCTTCGGCGGCAGCAAAGTAACCATTTGGTAAGTGATGCCCTCTGAGCTGGAAGACCAAGCTGACTTTGCCTAGTCACGGTGCTGGCATCAAGCATCCAACACTGAGTGATCTTGTACGATGTATTGAATACGTCGACGTCCACGGAGAGCTGCGTACCGTCAACATGGCGGACGCCAAGTTAATCAAGGCTGCCAGTGGCTGCTTTGGTCTGCTCGGCGTTGTCACCCATATTACATATGAGTGTGACGCCATGTCGACTGCAGTCATGTATCCGGTGAAACTGGACGTCATCGACGCTGTTCCACCCCCTCCTGAGATGAAGGACTCAGATATCCCTGAGCCGCTCCGAAAATCTCGCACCCAGCAGCAGAAGCAGACGGCCGTACAAAACTTTGAGCGTCGGGCGAATGAAGACTTTTACGCCGAATGGTTCTGGTTCCCCTATTCCAGCCAGGTGTGGGTGAATACCTGGAAGACTGACAACAACACCAAGGATGTCGTCAACTATCCTAGCAACGCAAAGACTTTCATTCAGGTTCTTGGAACTGCCATCATGAATATGGGGCAGAATGTCTTGCAAAAGATTGAGGCGCTGCAGACCAAGCCACACATGCAAACTGCATTCTTGTGTGGGACTCTTATCCCCTCTTGACATGGTTGAACTAAGAAAGATAGCGTGGCTGGCAATGAAGAACCTTGACGAACGTAAAGGGGACGAGAAGCCAATCAGGACTCTTCTGCCTAATGCCCTGCACTTCCAGCGAGGTGTGCAGAACATCCGAGTGCGTGATCTGGAAGTAGAGATTCCGGTAAGCAAGATATCTACTTTCAAGGTCAACTGTTTACTAACGTAGAAGGAGCTTCACGCAAAAAAGGGCACAACCGATCAACGGGACTACACCAATGTCCGACGTGCTTGGTGGGACGCTATCAAAACGTGCTACAACAACATCGACACCTGTCCCATGCGCATGCCCCTCGAGATGCGCATCATGGGTTCCAGCGAAGTCACCATGGCGCCACAGCGAGGCCACAAACTTGGAACCTGCGCAATCGAGATCCTTACCCTCAGGGCCGTTGCCAACATCTGGGAGCCCTATGCCCAGCAGGTCTTGGATAAATGGTCAGCCTACAAAAACAACGACGGCAAGCAGATTGTTGTCAGGCCGCACTGGGCAAAGGAGTGGCATCAGTATAAAGTCGACGGTAAGCCCTGGGTTGAGAAGCTGCGGGACGAGGTCTATAAGAGTGAGATTGCAGAGTTCAAGGGGTTGATGGCGGAGATTGGAAAGAAGCATGGCTGGACACTGGCGGATCTCAAGAAGACCTTTTCTAATGAGGTTCTGGACTATCTGTACTTGGATGATGTGGTCTCACAGGCGGAGAAGCAGATGCAAGTTCAAGTTCAGGAAGTGCCGGTGAAGAGCGGAACAAAGGTTAGTAGTTGAGGACCCATACTAGACTACCTGCTCTAGATCGATAGTCTAGCTGTCTCTCCGAATTATCTTTCATATATCAAGTCGGGTTGAATAGGCACTGAACATGTACTGCTATTCTCCTTCAAAAGTCAAACGCGTCAATGTCTACAGTCTTATTCTCCTCCAGAGCTTCTTTGATCGCCTGGCAGACAACAAGCGCAGCCAGTCCAGCCTCTGGTGTGCAACTCGGGGTCTCTTGGCCATGAATGACTTTGACAAAGTGATTTAGCTGCAGCTCAAACGGGACTCCTTCGGGCACTGGGATTGTCTGCTGAACCATCTCCTGGTGCCATGACTTCTGAGTTCCCGTATAGGACCATGTCGTCATATCTGGCACGCTGAGTGCAGCGTCGGTACCGAAGATGCGGTAGAAATCTTGACCAGATTTGGGTATCAGAGGATTCTCTCCCGTGCCAGACTCAAAGTTGTAAGGAGAGGGGAGGTTGTCGGAGATGAGAAAGCTGCCCACGGCGCCAGACTTGAAGCGAAGCGTGAGAACGGCGCCCTCCTCTGCCTCGAAGCCGCGTTGGGAGATTGTCTTTTCCGCGTGGACGCGAGTGATTGGGCCGAACAGATGATGGAGCAGATCTACCTCGTGAATGAGATTGATCAGAACGACGCCTCCTGTTTGTTGTCTCCGCCATTCTGCTGGGGGGTCGAAGTATTCGAGGGGCTTGTGGGCTGCCCAAATCCCGTTGATTGCGATGATCCTTCCCAGAGAACCAGAGGAGACTGTCTGCTTAGCAGTCACTATGTAAGGGTTGAATCGTCGATGGTGTCCAACGATGGCTTTGACGCTGGATTGGTTCAAATCCTCCAGGAGTTCCTTGCCGCTAGATATGTCGGTGCAAAAGGGCTTTTCAATCAAAATGTGAACACCCCCAGAGGAAAGCTCCCTGGCCAGCGGGACGTGGGTATGGTTCGGCGTGCAAATGATGGCTGCGTCTGGCTTGTTGGGAGACTGCAGCATCTCGGCCACGGACTTGAAATAGGCAACGCCCAGCTCTTGGGCTAATGTTTGTCCAGCGGGCATCAAGTCAACAATAGCAACTAGTTCTGCTTCATTGCTCTCAATGACGGTTTGTGCGTGCCGAGGTCCAATCAATCCAACGCCAATGACGGCAAACTTGATGCGTGGTTGAGGAGACATGATGAGGTGACCCAGAGATGTAGTTGCTTGAATTACTCAAGTTATCCTTGTGAGTCAAGAGATATAAAAGAACCGGGGGGCTTATAGGCACCCCTCATCGGAGTTGAAACTACATGTTTATGCCAAAACGTTTACCCCAGCCAACAAGGATCTGCCTCGTTACTCCAACGTGGGGGTATGGTGCGCTAAGCAGAGGCTCTCATGATCCACAGCTCGGATAGCTGGTAAACCTTCTCCCGTGCTTGGCATGGCATACTTATCATGACCATTGATGAGACTGGAGGTCTTCTGAAGGGCAAAGCTGATGGCTCGTTATTATCTACTGGCGATATACATGTTATTTTGAACTGTTGTTACTACAGCAGACGTTATTCCTTGATCACTCACTTCCTGTTTGTAGGCAAGGAGACTGGCATTAAATAGTCTGGATCAAGGAAATCATAGCTTATCTCTTTTTATATGATCTCCTTGATCAGATCTGTAGGCAAAGCGAGATTCCGCCATCCCAAGTTTGATCAATTCTTCAAGTAGCCAGGTTAGAGTAGCAAAAGTGGTCCCTGGCTATGTCCACGCGTAGGAGCGACCAGAGATAGCTATGTGCTCTTCTGACCTACCTGGATGGTTGATCTGGGATGAAATGTCAACCTTCCGCTCTTAGCAAACGCTTTATTGGGTCTCGCAATTCAGTAGGTAAGATGTAAGAATGTCGCCTTGATTACCTGTAGACCAGGCCTTGAGATTCTCACCATCATTGTTTGCGCCTGTCATAACACAAGGTTGCTGACGTACTGCATTTGTATCCCGAGACTGGGGCAGTATATTTCAGGCGGACCCTTGGTCATAGATAGCTTGAGAGTATTCTCATGTTGTAGGAAAACCCCAAGCTCCGGCTCATATCGCATCCAAGTATTTTGGCACACACTTGAAGCTTCACATGGCATCACCCGCAATCCCCTCTATGCAGGCAGTGATGGGAGGATGGTAGCCAAGACTTGGCAGGTGGACCCATGATACCAACATCCGAGCATCTGGTTAAGCTTGAGTCGGGCCTTGTAAGCGAGTATCCGGGCAGCCGGGGAGTCTCATGACACACTGCGCGCGAAGGGTATGATGTGGTGGTGGGTGACAGCGGGGAGTTGATTAGAAGGGCGCATCCAAGAGCCCAAAGGCAGCCATAAACAGGGGACCAAAGAGACAAGCAGCGATTGACAAGCTGGAGAGAGAGACGTCGTCTTTACGCTCTTCCCCGCGTTTTGTAGCGGTCAGACCACCCGTTGAACCGCGCGAGGCGAGATCAAGGCTTGGCAACGTCAGCCAGCACGGGGGTGGCTTTTTGACTTGACCAAGTAATGTTTGCAACGGCTGCTCTTTAATACCCGCAATAACCCACTCGATCACGGAGTAGAATACGAGACATTGCCGCTTGCGGCCGCTGTCAACCAGATCGACAGGGGAGGCCATCCGCGATCCTGGATCTTATGCGGTAACGCAGCATCCAGAGCTGACCCGTGATGGTTGTCGGGAGCTATACGACACGGAATCTTAGGTGAGCAGTCATGGTATGTTGGATACCATCAGCCAAGCGATCTATCAAGGTGAGAACGAAAACAAAGTGACCGTGATTTCCCCGCTCCTCCAAAGATAAGCTTGGCTCGCCAAAGACGCCATCGCCAAGAGAAAGCCCAGGCGATGGCTGCAACCTTGTCTCTTGTCGTACAAAATAACCACTGCGCCATCGGCAAAAGTGTAAGGCACCCTACATTAGGTACCGAGGCAATTAGGTCATTTATGCGTTCCAACATCTCTTCATGCTCTATTCTCTCCACGGAGAACCCGGGCTGCGGTGTCGCTCTGGCTTACGGCCTGTACCACGAATTCGGCGTCTTTGCGCTCGTCATCGGTATCGCCATTGCCATCACCGCATTCCCCATCCTGTGTCGCATCTTGACGGCTCAGAATCTGCTTAACACCAACGTGGGCGTCATCGTCCTCACATCTGGCATCATCAACGACATTATAGACTGTCCTTCTCGCCCTCTGCGTTACACTCGTCAATTCTGGCGCTGGAGTGACTGCCGTCTACATCCTCCTCGTCACCGTCGGTTACTCGCTCTTCCTTGCTTATGCTGTTCGCCCGTGCTTCATTTGGGTGCTGCGCAGGACGCATAGCTTGGAGAATGGTCCTACTGAGGCTGTCGTCGCTCTGACTATTCTTATGATCTTTGCCTCCCCTATATTTAGATTTATT
>JABFEX010000114.1:0-62010 GCA_013623515.1 Fusarium illudens
CCGACATACCCCGGCCCCCGAACCGAAGGTGGGTCTCCGCCCGGCTCCAGATGTCGGCTGTTGACGTCTGGTGTGGCTTGATCATCGGCTAGCACCCCTGAACCTGCGGAACGAGCACTTGGCTGTGGCTAGTAACTTGTCAAGGCGCCAAGTGTGGCGGTGCTGCATGCAAGTCATGATGGACGGCAAGGGGAAATGTCACCGACAACAATGCATCGTGAGAAAGTCTTTTACCCTCTATGAAGCCATCATAAGAGCCGACTAGGGACAAACTTGGTTTATATCATTCCGCGCTCAAGGTCATTCCCGCCGACCTTGCCAATAAACGCCATTGTGCCGTGTTCCATGATCATCAGATATCGTGCCTCAAGCATCCCCTAAACTCCGCCATTCAGGTTACCTATTCGCTTGTTACATTTCCTCAACCACTCAGAGATGCTTTGATCTACTGGCTGTACTGAATTCCAAGACCGAGTCTCCTGCGGTCATCCACGAATGATCCCGTCACGCGCGTCTTCTTCGCTGGGCTTCCCTGATCCCGTCTGGCTTCGTCAGTCGATGTGTAGTTACCACTGAACTTGCGCTTCTCGGGATCCCCCTTATAGTTCGAGAGCAGCTTCGCCTGCATCCGCGCTGACTTCTCGACAGGACCTGGCGTGCCATCCCTGGATCCCGCTGAGCTGGTCACTTCGAAACTCTGGCGCGGATCCCGCCGCAGCAGCTCCGTGGCCGCCTGGCTGGCCTGGCTGTCAAGGACCTCCTTTTCTTCATCCTCGCGACTCCGCGATTGTGAGGCCTGTGAGGCCTGCGACGCAAATGATTTCGCTGCAGCAACTGATTCTAGAGCCTGCCTAGCCAATTCCTCAGTGTCGTCAATCGAGATCGTGCTTTCGCGACTCTTACGTCGGCTTTCCGTCTTGGCGACTGGGGTTGTGGGGATGAATTGCCGCTGCGTGTACCGCTGGGGCTCCGATTGAGGCACCAGGTCAACCGAGGGCAAGAGTCCACCATGCACGCCCAGGGGCCGGTTCATAGGCGTTGTAGGCAGCGAAGACATGGACTGAGCGTTGCGGCTGTGCCTTCCGACGTGCCGCGGTGCTGGTCGGTGAGATGGCAGTGGAGTCGACGGAGCGCTGTTGTTGTCTTGGCTCATGGCCTGCAAGAGAGCAGAAATACCATATTCTCCCTCCCTCTGGCGTGTTTGCGTCCGGGGGGCTTGACGATGTGTGTTGCGGTGCTGTGATGTCGAACCGGTCGCTATCTGCTGCTTGGGAGTCAGAGCTCCGTGGAATATGCCGCCGGGGCTACAGAGCATCTGCATGCGCTCTCGGTTCTCGCGTATCCGGTTCAATAGGACGTTTCGCTCTTCGGCGAGAGCGATGTTTTCCTCCTCCTTCTGCTGTATGACTTTCTTGGCAGTCTTGACGCGACGGTGCAGGGTCGCGTTGTCTTCAAGGGTAGTCTCGTACCACATCTTCATCTGCAGATACTTTGCCTGCGTTGACTCGGACGACGTGCTGAGTTCCCTCCGGGCCTGGCGGGTGTGTTCGGCGGTGCGCAGCGCGTCCACCTCGCGACGGATCATCTCGTGCTCGACGGCAGCTCGTTTCGAGTCGTCGTCAGCCTGGAGGCTCAACAAATTGTACTGCAATTTGTGGTGAGCTGTCTCCATCTTGAGTTTTTGGTTCTCAGCGATGCATGTCTGGAGCATGACACGGAGCTCGTCGGCCGGAGCCTCGAACACCTGCTGGGAGGCGGGGGGAACATATTCAGATGTCAAGGGACGCTCGGGGATGCTGTTGAGAATAGTCGCGGGCGGGGAGAAGAGGTTCGACTGCTGAGATGCGGAGAAGGTGCGTTTGGAGGGCCCGGTCTGGCTGGCGCTGTGATTGTTGACCTGGGTCGAGGGAGGTGGCGTGAGAGATGATGGGATGACAGTAATGGGAGGCCGGTCGTCGTTGACCTCTGTCTTGAATGATTCATTCAGATCGATGGGTGATTGCGGAATTTCGGTAGATGGTAATGTCACCTGGGGAGGATCTTGAGGACCTGTCTCTTGGGGGGTAGCCGGTCGAGTCGGTGCTTCGATATCATCATCAACAACGATAACCTCGAGCTTCTGCTGGCCATGGAGCAGCTCGACGTTGGAAGCCATGTTGACAAGAGGGTCGTGGTCGCCGAATGGGTGCCTCCTGAATGTGAGTCGCGTCAACAAGCGATGACCGATACTCGAGTCGCCCGGGTCGATTCAAGCAAAGGTTGGGCAGCTTGGGTCTAGAAAAGGCGGTATTTTAAAACTTGTTGATATTTTTCCTGTTTCACGCGTCCGTAGTGGCTCAATCCTCCGCCAGAGTCGCGTGCGATGGGTCCAGCACCGTCGTGGCCAGGTCGAATTGGTCAGGATCTCACACAACGCGAGTCTAAACAAACAAGCGAAGCGACAGAAAAAAACAACGGGTAAAGAACCATTCGGAGGAGAAAGAGCCCAGGAGTTGAAAAGGGATCTGGCAGAGCGTGGAAGGAGAAGCAACAAAAGCTTCGGCCTGTGACGCCGTCGTTTCTGGTGGATGAGGCAGGTCGAGCAGGTCGAGACCCAGGAACGACCTAAAGCTGGGGGAGGGCAAGGAACATGAGTTGTTCCGTCGCGTGTGCGCGGCTGGCGGGGGGACCTTGTTTGATTGGTGGAGCCAGACGAAAGCTGGCCAATAACGAATCGGAAGGCTGGCATCGAAGATCTAAGCCAAATTGAGACTCAGGTGAATCGGCAGGGACACGGCTGGACCCGTCGGTGGATGCTCGGTGAGTGAAGCCGTGGGGAGAGATCATCGGGGGAGTGTCGTACAAAAGAGACATGACCAATGAAACGCCAAGATGGGTCAAACAATCAACAAATACAGCAATTGTCTATTCTGTGAAAGGCTGCGTCGAACATCCTAGACTATACGGCTGTATCATATACCTTGCCCTGTAAAACGCCAAAACACCATACTCTGAATCTCACGATCCTCTATAGGCCACATCACCTCACACCTTCTCATCTGCCGACACCTTGGAATTCAGCTTTTTCAAACCATCCCCCTTCCTCTTCCACTTTCCCACGCACGCTGCAATGACCCCGACAATCTTCCTCACCGTGTAGCCGATCCAGATGAGCGGCCAGAACAGCACCACAAAGACCCACCACCCGAGCACGGCGAGCTTGTGCTTCCTTCTGCCGCGCGAGTCGAGGTACCACTCCGGCACCCACCTCCCCGCCCTCCCGTTTCCGTTGATGACGAGGATGCTGATGACGCCAAAGACGAACCAGCCGCATACTGATGCCGTGATGACGATCTTGGTGATTGTTTGTGGATCTGGGGAGTGGCTGTCGAACTTCTTGCTGTCCTCGGGTAGGTCGACCGAGGATAGGCCCGGGACCATTCGGGCGTGTAGAGGGTGGTGCGGTGTGAGTGGGAGCAACATTTGGACGAGATGGAGAATATGATGTTGACCTTGGTGTTGGCCGTCGTGGAGATGGCGTATGAATATGATCTCAGTGCGCGTTTGAGCTCCAGTCTCACGAGATTCGTTAAGCTGCTCTTCTCTCGTAGACAACGTGTTGAGAAATGGCACTTTGCGAAAGACCGTTGATTGGTACTGAATAGTGATGAAGACGCGTCAATCTTGTTGGAATGTCTGCTGATTCTGATGCGCAAAGAACTGGAGATGGAATAATTTTCACGTCAAAGTTAAGATGGCAGCCTCTGACCGCATATTTGAAGCCCCAAGCCAGAATGAGAATGTCCTCCCCCCCGGGAAGGAACCTTCAGGCTGCCACCTTCCCAAACACATGGGAGTAAACTTAATACCTAGGTATGCGCCTTCTGCCCCTTGCACGGGCTTTGACTGAAACCGCCCTCGTCAGGCTCTCTACCGGCAAAATCCATATCTTGAGTCAGGTCCATACATGCCAAGTTGACTCAGAGGCACCCTTGACGAGACTGTAGCCACATTCCCAGCTTGGACAGTTCAGCTTGTGGAGGTAGGTAATGTTTTACTATTTCAGCAGCGTACATGGTATATAAACACCCCCTCGACAATAAAAGTAACTAAGAGTGAATATGTATAGCGAAGAGAATAACCAACCCATGATGCTTCAAATGAAATGCGCCGCGCTTTTGCTCGTTGGAGGAGGATCATGCCCAGTTCAACACAAGTTACACAACGCCCGCCGTTTTAATCAGCCTCGGGCTCCTCATCATCTCCCTTCCAAGCCGCCATCTCCGCCACCGGTACGCGTCCCCGAAGCCACCTTAGCGTGGCTTCTGTCCCCCGCTCCAGGACGTTCCATCGTGGGACTCTGAATCGGTTGCCCGTGACATCAAGCTTCTCCAGTCCTCCTGGGCCGCCAAGCAGACCGATCCGGGGGTTCAAATGGGAAATGTCGTTGCTGCTAACATCCACCATCTTTAAGCCCTTGATCATATCTGGTTCAAGGTCCACAATGTGGTTGTTAGCCACAAGCAGGACGTTGAGCGCAGGGAACACCTCTTTCAGATTCGTGGGTAGAGCATTGACCCGATTCAACGAGATGTCAAGCTTCTCCATATTCGGCGCATGAAGGAAGTTGGTGAGTGCCCCAAGCCCCGTAATATGATTTGATGCTAGATTGAGTTCCCTCAAGGCGGGGAGCTCGAGATCTTCAGTCAAGTACGCTTCGCCTACCAGCTGGTTATGCGATACCGAAAGAGCCGTCAACGTCTCGGCAAAGAAGCTCAGAGAGTTGGGCAACGTAGCAAACAAATTGTTCTGGAGGAACACTTGTCGAATTTGGTGCTCGGCTGCCACCTTGGAAGAGACAACGGGATGCAGCGACGAGGACTCGGTTCGCGATCGATCTAGGATACCTCCGGGCTTCACAGGCCAGGACTGGTTCGAAATCGTTTGTGACCGTGATCGGCGGCTTGATACCGTGTGCGAACGAGATCGAGAGGGGCTTTGAGGGGGTGTTGCGAAGTCATCATCAGACCGGAAGTCTTCGTCATCGAATTGCATGTCCTTGGCAGCCTTGGGGTCCAGCGGCTGTGCAACCTTGGCATCGCCCAAAATGTCCACGAGGCCAACCTGAGCGCCAGGTTCCTGCTGGTAAGGCGGCGGTGGCTCCAGTCGCCCGGCCAGAATCTCTTTGAGCTCGTCCGTCGTGATGGAGAGAAACTTTTTGTCGCGAAGCGGGTTGCCACTGAGGCGGATCATGGAAAGGTTCTCCATTCTCGAGACCTCCGGAGGGACCACTCTGATGTCGTTGCTGGAGAAGTCGGCGTGACGAAGCTTCTCGAGACTCATGAAGCTGTTGGGAATCCCAGAAATGTTATTCTCGTCCACCGTCAGCGTCAAGAGGCCCGTCCAAGATGTCATGTCTGGCAGCCCCTGCAATCTGTTTATCGAGAGCGACAGCGAGTGCAAGACTGGGAAATCGATCGAGGAGCCCAGGGGAACCAATCTTTGCAGTTGGTTCGCAGAGGCATCTAAGCTTTGCAGCTGGGGCAGGCAGCCGATCGGCTCCTCAATAAGAGTGCCTGACAGCTTGTTCTTCCTCAAGTTTAGCTCTGTAAGAGGCAGACTGGCAAGACCGTCGAAAGGAAGCGACTCGAAGCTGTTTTCGCTCAAGTTGAGAATACGAAGCCGTGACATGTTTTCAACCTTGTTGGGGAGGGCAGAAATGTTATTCCCATGGACATCAAGGATCTCTAGTTGGCTGAGGCTTGATAGGATCGAGTTCAGTGGCCCGAAGAAGAGGTTGTTGGCTAGCTTTAGGTCACGAAGCGAGGTAACCTGTGATATCGTATCCAAGCTGTTGTTGGTGAGACGATTTGAAGACTGCAAGTGTTAGCGATGTAACAAACAAATTCTGGCAGTTTACATACCAGATTCAACGACGTCAGGCAATTGAGCCGCCGTAGGCCAAGGGGAACCCCGACAAGGAGGTTGCCATGCATGTCCAGGTTCTCGAGACCACCAAAGATGTTACCGCGGCTCGCTTGTTCCTCATCAAACGACGAGGGGTTGGTGTCGGGAAAGATAAAGTCATCTAGCTCTTCCAGCTCGTTGTCTGCGGCAATGAATCGTGTCAAGTCCACGCTCTCGGCCCAACTGCCATCAAAAGTACCAATGCTCTCCAGGTCGTACATCTTCAGCACCTCCACGGGAATCTCCTTGAGGTTCAAAGCAGCAATATTGAGCCGTCCCGACGTTCTTCCAGCATTGACACGATTCTGGAGAACCTTTTTTCTGGGGTCTTCCCCTCGGCGGCTATTGAAAGGATCATCATGGTTCACGCCAAAATCGAAGCCGGTGTCAGATGGAATAATTGGCGATTCCTGGTCTTCGTCGTTTTTCTGGGCCTCGGCAACTTGTTTCAATTGAGCGCGCCTCGCTGCTTTAGCCTTTGCGATCTGCTCACGCAGAGCGGCGGACGATTTACGGACAGATGGTGGTGTTCCTGGCTCGGCCGAGTCGCCTGTCAAGGTGGTGTTAGTAGACGCTGCTGTTGAGGCGCTGGACGAAATTGTGCCGTCCCACGAGGTATTTGACGAGTTTCCAGATGCACGATGAGGAGATGCTCCATGCAGAGAAGACTTGCTGAGCGCTGGGAGTGAAGGCTTCTTGAAAAGGCCTTTGACAGGAGCCCTTGGCTTGGCAGATCGCGCAGCCAGTGACTTGGAGCCCGACTTTGGGGGAGGCATGCTGATTTTGACTGGACTTGGACTCCTTGCAGCTGGGAGCGATGCCAGCTTGGAGGCTGAACTCAGGACAGGGCGAGACGCCGACATTCGAGAACCTGGAGTTCTGGCGCTTGGAACAACTGACGACCTCTTTTGAGGAGTTCCGCTGATGGTGCTTAGAGGTGGCCTGAAAGAGCTTGCTGAAGCTCTGAAGCTCGAGAAACCGAGATCTGCCTGGCCCGAACTGGAACCTGGCCGGCTTCCTGGCCTCGATGAGAGTCTCGCTGATCCATCTGATGCATAGCTCGATCCTGGACGAGACGCTCCGCTGTCTGCTCGAGACCGTGGTCTACTTTCGGCTCGAGATCTTGATCTGCCCTGATCGAAAAAGGCAGAGGACTTTCTGCTCAAAGCCGGGGAAGAAGGGATTGACGCAAGAGTCTCGATCGTTCGCTCCGAGAGCGAGGGCCTCGGTTTCCGAGGACGAACTCTGAGTGTATCTTGCCGGTCTCCGTCATCGGTCGAGGCGGTTGGCGGTCTGGACTGCTGCTCCGGGTCGAAGATGTTGTTGGCCGGGTCGTGAAGCGGTGAGGTTGCAAAAACCTCCGAGGGTCTCCGTGTGAGGGTCAACTGGCGGTGAAAGATGTGTCCGTCATACTCGACCCCAATCGCTTCGCCCGGCGGGTCATATGGAGGTGTGGTGGACTGCTCATCGATCGTATCGGGCTGTCGCTCTGTTGGTCGTCGGGGCGTGGAAGGGGTTCTTGAGGAAATGGGCTTTGTCGTGGCTGATTGAGGAGGAGGTCTGGAGATTAGAGAGGTTCGTCTTGTGCCGATGTTGAGCTGTTCTCGCGATGTGGCGGATCGTAACCGGGGGTTTCGTAGATCTGAAGAGCTGCCGATGCTGCTACGCAGCTGGTCTCGCGACATGGAAGGTCGCAGCCGTGGATTTCGCAGCTCGCCTCCAATGGCAGAACTTCCTCCTCCCAGGCTCTCTCTAGACGGTGAAGGACGAATGACCGAGGCCGGCCTTGGCAGGGCCGAGGATGGTTTGGGAATCCCAGAGGTTGGACGTGGCAGCGGGAGCTTGGAGAAACGAGGAATGGCGCTCATGCGCTTCTGCGAGGAGTCCTCCATGATCAAGACAGAGGCCCAAGTCGTGGGCCCGTGAAATGCTTTGGAGTAGCAGAGTCGCAGCAACTAGCAGTGACCAGGAGAGGCACAGGCCCCTATCGTGTCTATCCGGGAGGAATGCTTCTTGTTGTTGTTGCACCAGGGCGGATTGGGAAGGGATAAAGTCCCCTTTGTAAGGGGTCCTGAGGGGTCTGGATGTTTCCAGCCGATTGTTTAGTGTCCTAGCGTTGGCGGGTGGACAACGGATGGCTGCGGGAACTAAGAACAGTGCAAACCTGAGCCACAGCTTGGAGGCATGAACCTTGACGAGTCAAACAAGAGGTGCAGGAAACAAAGCAGGAGATGTTGAGAATCTGAATCAATGTCCAGAGAAAAAGACGTGACTATCCGTCATTCAGTGTCAGCAAGGAAAACATCCATATTTCCAGGGGTTCATCTTAATCGCTGTCCCCCCCTGGAGAAATTCCCGGCCGCCATCGACGCGATGGACTCCTTCCCCTTGTTGACATCACGTGGGGCGGACCAGCAAGCGAGAGCTTAGTGGTTCTTTAGCAACCTTCCAGAGGGCGGTCCCGAGCTTTCCCCGCTAAACTGCCCGCTTTGGGCGATGGCGGATCCGTCCCACGGGAACCGGTTCTTCATTTGAAGGGCCCCTGAGAATGACATGTAGGAAGGCTTCATCACTTTGCTTTTGCAAACAGAGGTTCAATTGGATTATGCAGCTTGCCCATGTCTTCCGGTACTGGCGGGATGTCAAATCCCCGCGGATGCCGGCATTTCATTGTTGGTCGAGCATGCTTCTACCCGTTGTTGACGACAATGCCCCTTTTACACGGCACAAAGCTCATCTCTTTCAACGCCAAATAGCCGAGATCTATAACTACCTAACTAATGAGATATTCACTAAAACCCCACGGATTGAATCTAGACCCCAGTATTGTCCTCTCGCTCATTGAATGGAGAAATTGGTCATCTTTGCCGTTCAAGGTTGGTGCCAAGCCCCTCCACGACGTTCCTGCTGGAGACATGGGACTGACACGCCGATAGCTTCAAGGGTGTCTCAATACCGGCCCCTGAGCTGCTTTCGGCCAAGACGTCAATGTTGGTGCGGTTGAGGTTTTCGTCGCGCATCAAATCTTCCGTCACGCATCGGTTTTTCCAGCGCCTGTGCAACATCCCGCGTCGTCGATGACAACGGCAGCACGGTCGGTAGTCCAGCCCACAACCCCAGAGCCTTTATCCCAAACCCTAGCGCAGTTTGTCTCCTCAGCATCCATCTGATGGCAGCGATTAAGTTCATCTCTACGTACCTAGGTAGTACGGAGTACTCAAAGGCAGTGCACGTACAGTAATTGTATGACGAGCATCACGGCCTCGAGAGATCGAGTACTACGTACTACCTAGTCTGCCCGTGTTTCCAGCCTTAATCGAGGCTGTCGAACCTACAGATATTTAAGCACCCTGGTCAACTCGCCTCCTACAACGGCTAGTGCTCTCATTTCTATGCAAGTACGGAGGTCTCTTGGACCTTAGTAGAGTTGGTGTTTTCAGACAGAGACCGCCCGTGATGGGTGGCAACTTCCACTTGTTCCACACTCGACAGAGGAGACCACCTACGTAGTAGGCAAGGAACCGATGGATCCATGTCTTCAATTGCTCACGCAAAAGGCGGGGTTGGCTGTCAGAGAGACGAGTGGTGAGAGCCTCGTCGACTGGTACAACGCCTTGAAAGAATTGAGAACTAGGTATCCTTAGGTAAAAAGCATCGCCACAAGTGGTGACGGGCCTCATATGCATCGTCAAGCCACACGACAGGTCTGGCTGCCTTAAAATGCTCAGGCAGGAAGAAAAGCCGCCTCGAGGATTCAATTCCAAGCCGCACAACCTCCGGGTGCAGCCTTCACAGTTCATCAATGGGGCGGGGCACACCACAGCCCGAAAGAACCGTCATGACTCTCACGCAATTCCATTTATTCGTCTTTCTTCCCATTGAGCTCCGATGGGAGATCTACCTGCTGGCCACGCCGCCTCGGGTGGTCCACGTTCAAGAGGATATCGAAGAGAGCTATGATGACTTCCGCGAGAGGCTTCACACAACAATCAACCCCATCAAACTCGACAGCTCCGTCACGCATTTTGCCTTCAATTGGCGTCGTCATGTTCCTCGCAAAGGCAGACAGCCAACACTCGACTCTTTCGGCTTCACCGGCGCCAGACCACCCATCCAGCCATGGGAGCCGTCCCCCTCCACGCCCGAGATTCCCCTCGACTGGCTAAGTGAGCATCCAGGTATCGCCTGGGAATTCGCGAGAAAATGCCATTTTTACAGCAATGCTCCTATCCCCGTCCTACTGCATACCTGCACCGAGTCTCGCCTTGCGCTCATGCGCATGGGATATCGGCTCGCCTTTCGGACGCGGTGGAGAGGGCCAAGAACCTGGTTCAACTTTGGCCGGGACACATTGTTTCTTGAATTCTGCGGATTATGGGAAAGTTCATACAAGGTCCTCAACGGAGACATTCCATGGGACCTGGGCCAATTCGATCCCGTGGATATGCGACAGGTGCGGAAACTGGCGCTATGGAACGCTGCTGCATACATATCTCAGTTCAACTTTGCCCCTGGCGCCCCTTATGGCCCTGTTCCAGAACTTTCATTCGTTCTTAGACTCTTCGGCGGTCTTGAGGAGTTGCAGCTTGTTGAATGGTCCGCTGGCTGTTTGACACAAACCCTCACCAGCGACGGGGTCGAGATCGCAGATCGAATCGGGCCAGAACCTCGGCAGCGGCATAAATACGACACTCAAAACCTTTGGACCTGTATAGATGTCTCTGAAGTCGATGCTCTGCTGCGACTCTTCTCCCCTAAGCTGCTTTGGGAACGCGACATGTACTCAGTGGGAGCGAATGGCGGTCAACTGAGGGCCTATAAAGAAAAGCACGGGAACGATGCGTGCTATTTCGGGGCTACACAAGCTGGTTTTGAAACCATCTTAACCAAAGAAATGGACCGGTTGATCTCTATAGAAAAGACCGACACGATTGTCCCATGGGAGATCCCGCGCTTCAGAACCGTCCATATCCTGTCGCCGAGAGAGCACAAAATGCTCTTGCAAGAGCGGCTCAATATCGCACGAGGTATTGAAAACCTTCAGCAAGAATGGGCTTTTATATCCCAGGAAAAGACCAAGTCTTCTCCGTCCTCCTTGGAATGGGATGCGGTGGAGCAGGCGTTTGGAGAGAGACACTGGCCCGACAACAACTACTGGGTGTATACACAAGACCTCGGCGGCTTCCCATCAGCCAGGATGCAAAAGAAGTGGTGGATTCAGCATGGACCAGTTCCAGAAGCTGGCGGTTTTCTCTTGTCGTAGCGATGAGCAGGCTGTCCTACTCGTCCTCCCACCAGGTTCTCAGCCACCGAAGGAGCGGAACTGTGTTAACATTGAGGCTCGGATCGAAAGATCCATCGCTGGACATGGTAGCGATTCTCAAGTTGTGCAACTGTTGAGCGACAGTCAGCTTATGGCGGTATTTAGGAACCAAAAGCCTTGGGCATGCTGGGACGGCTCAGCCTGACAGACATCTTGAGCATCAAGTCACAGCCGACAGGCGCCTCTTATCACCATTCGCTGCCCCAATGGTGTCAACGTGCAGCTAAAACATGCATGATCGTCTGGACAATGCTCACTTCTGGGCATCACGTCAAGTGACAACATGAGCCTCCACCATCCGCATCAACGTCATCGCCACATTCTGGGCAGGCCCTCCTCACTCGCGGGATTTCTGCAGTGGGATGCCCAGCTTCTGAGGGGCTTTTGGGGGCCGCATCCCCCGTGTCACACTCCTTCTGCGGAGGATCCATTGAGAGCCTCTTGTCTCATGTATGCGGCTGCATCCGCGAGGTGTGGAGGAGGCTTAGTTCCTCAGCTTCATGCATGTTCTGGTCTAGACATCCGCACTTTTGACCGATCGACGAGGATAAGAGGAAGCCATGTTCGGACGAGAATTCCCTTTTCCAACCATTTCCTTCCTCTCACGGCTTGTTCCACAGAGACAGGCATGATGCAGAGACCCGACGGCTGCCCAGATTCGCCCCCCGGGTACCCAGCCTCGCCCCCCGCACCGAGGCCGCAGGAGGTTGACTCTTGGGATGATATCCATCTGCCTGCTCAAAGAGGCGAGGGGGGATACGTCCCTCTCAAGACAGTTGCTGTTCCCACGGTTGTTCCAACCGACGTGGACGGACATGGCACCTACAACTCGACTGAACCACCTCTGCCGGCGTATCAGAAGAGAGCAGTATGGCTGCGCTTCCCCAGCTCGCCGTGGGTCGCCACCTACAGCATGTACTTCTTTCTTGTTGCTGGCGTTGGTTTTGCGATTGGCCATCACTTCTTCTACTTGTCGCTGCACGACGAGATCGTCCACGACCAGCTCCGCATGCTGCGCTGGGGTACGGCGCTCGCCTTTGCCTCCAAGGCCAGCCTGACAGCTGCCGTCGTGTCTGCGTTTGAGCAGCAGTTGTGGGCAACGGTCAGGACGAGATTCCTGAGCATCGTGGCGCTCGACTCCATGTTTGCTGCCACGGAGAACCCGCTGGACCTCCTCAACGTGGAGCTTCTGACTCGAGCCAAGGCGGCGGTTGCCATGGCGCTTTTCGGATGGTGAGATGGCAGTGTTCTCGCTTGGTTACCAGTGTTTCTTCTAACCGTCATCTACCTAGGTGTGCTCCCGCTATTGTCATCATTACGGCCAACACCCTGCGTGTTGTACCCTCGTTGGAGCGTCAGGATACAACGTGCGCCGGGGTGAGAAGTCTGAACTTTGACCTTGACGCGGCATACACTTTGTCACGGGATACCAGTCAAAATGGGCTAAGACCTTTGATTCCTGTCCGATGGAACGACACCAGTGAGAACCAGGCAGAAACAATCGGCTACTACGATGGGGTTGATGCCCAGTTTGGGAAACTGAGCCGGGCAGCAGCAATCTTACAACAACCAGTCACATATGACGGCGCCGCGAACGAGACTTGCCCAAAAGGATGGAACTGCATGGTCGAGGTTGAGATTACAGGCCCAGGATACAAGTGCACTGAACTCGGCTCCGGGGCTGGATCAGAGGCTCGGAACCTTTCCCAACAGTCTGGGGAGATAGACCCCCCATTCAACTTTACCGACGTGCTTCTCCCGGTCGGCACATTCAGCTACTACGCTATAACGGATGAAGGAGAATATGCCTACCCGCAGATGAGACAAAGGGGCGAAGATGGATACATACCGTCTCCCTGGCCCAAGAACTTTGCCGCTTTCCGCACAGAGCCTGTCGTATGGATTGGATACGTCCAGCCCGCCTCGGGCATCAAAAGGCCGCTCAATCCCGAAAACGTCGTCAAGGATCATGAAGCTCTAGTGCCCAAAATCATGGCCTGCGAGTACTACGAAACACGATACAGACTGGAGTACAAATATGTTGACGGCTTGCAGTCCATGCAGGTTCTGAATCGGACTCCCCTGTCGCCTGTGGTCAACACCACATTTCTCAGAAACGCCCAGGACAATAATACCTCAGATACTACCGCGGCAACCCCTCAAGAGAACTATGTCTTTCTCGGCAATACGACGCGATACCAAAAGACGGCTACATACCACGCTCTAGGTTCTCTGTTCCGCGGCATCCTCGGCGGTTCTATAGAAATGCCCAGTGTTGACGCGAAGTCAGAGGCTCTGTTCACCAAGCTCATGAGCAAAGCCGACTATTTCCCCGTCGATAATATCCAAGATTTGGTACCCAGTCTGTTCGAGGACATGTTCTTTTCTCTGCTCTCAAACCAGCAGTGGGCCATGGTTGTCTGGGCCAGTGAACCCGAGCGGCAAGTTTTGTTCAACGAGGACAGCGGCGACTTCCGATGCCACAAATGGCGCCAAGCGAGCAGATACAGTTACAGGACAAGGGTGCTCTGGGCAGTCTACGGCGCCTCCGTACTGCTCGCGTCTTTGGGCGTCGCAGCCGGGGCCGTTGCCCTGCGGCACAATGGGGGCCTGAGACGCGACGCGCGCTTCTCCAGCATTCTTGCCGCCACTCGCGGACGGGCGCTGGACAGGGTGGAATGGGGAGGCCCCTCGGTCGACAAGGGCCAGGTCCATCATGCCGTCAAGGGCTACAAGATGGGGTACGGCACGGCGAAACGGGACGAGGTCGAGAGGCTCGTTGGCAACCAGGTCCCATTCTCTTTTGGCTTTGAGGGCGAGGTTGAGCAGCAGGGGAACCGACATGGGAAGTGATATTTGGAGGGAAGTCTGCCATCAGATTGAGGGGAAATCGCAAAATATACTAAAGTATCTGTTGGCCGTACCGCGTGGAGGAGGTTCGCCGTTCATCAGAGCATGACCAGCACTCTGTGCTGTTGGCGTCGGAGCACGCAGGATCTAGGACAGTCTTTTTGGGGAAACTGCACAATATCTGCTGCTGAGTCTTGTTGTCTGGGGTCGTGATGACGACTGGTGATTCCTCGGGAGTCTTGCCGTTCTCTACCCATTCTCGCAATTGTGCGAATAGCTGCTCGGGCTGACCACCGGGACCTCCAAGGCAATGGGAGAGTCCTGGTACTCGGTAGTAGCGGTAAAAGTCCTCGGTGTCGTCGAGGAAGGATGCTACGTCTTTATAGTAGGCGAGGGAGCTCGCAGGCGGGACAATCTGGTCCGTCTATTCGGTTTAGTACAACTATCACTCTCTTAATCTGGTTTCAATAAGACTTACCAGGCCGTGGAATGTAATCATTTTCCCTCCAGCGTCCCGGAACTCTGACAGATCACGCTCATCTGTGGCTAGAAAAGGCGCAAAGGTTCTCTTCGCTATCCGGTACAGCCCATCAAAGTCCCTATGGGTCAGGTTGGAGAGATCAAGCTGAGTATTAGTGACATCAAATGCCTTGTACCAAAGCTCGATCATCCCTTGCCCTGTCGCGACGCATCCGGTGCTTGAGCAGTTTGTCGGTGCGATGGTGGCGAGATCTGCACCGACTTCGAAGCCGTGCCAGAGAGGTTTGCCGTTGGAGAAGACGGGTCCTTTGTATGCTGCGTTTGCCACCGCGGCAGCCTCTTTGGTGATTTTGATAGTTTTAGTAGAGTCATTGTCGGAGCAGTCGAATGAAGTTCCGACATAGTCAAAGGGGTCAAAAACGGCACGACAAGCTTCAGGGTCTGCGATGAGCCCATCCTCGACTCCATCCAGAGCATCACAGACCGACGTGGCAATCGACGTGAGTTGATTGAGCTCGCAGCCTCTAGGGTACTGCTTTGTGATTTCCATGTAAAACGTGGGCCATATGTTGCTGAGAAACATATCGGCCCAGTACATGCCCGGGGCTGCGGCGATGATTCCATCGTAGGCTGTTGGAAACCGCTGTGCCAGCATTGCGCCTTGGCGACCGCCTTGGGAGCACCCGTTCCAGTAAGAGTATGAAGGTCGTTTGCCGTAATAGCTGTTGATGACATCTTTGGCGATGACAGCCTGGAATCTGTCAGATCAGCATGAGCTTTGGCTGGCAGTTCACTTACCTCATCACCCAACGACACCATCCCAAGGTTCTGCAGCGCATAAAGATTGACATTTCCCGGACTGACAAAGCTCCAAGGCAAAGGATCGTTGGCATCGCCCAAGCCAGCGTCCGTAGTCGCCGTCGCATAACCGTCAGCAACAGCAGCCGCCATGTTCATGAAGCTCAGCGGAAACCGACCGGCGGTCCAACCACCTCCCCCGACGGCCTGAAACATGCCGTTCCACTCTTCAGCGAGGGGGAGCCAGACTTCGACGTTGAGAGTGTCGTTTTGGCCGGGGTGGGTGTATGTCAACGTGACGTTGCAGAAAGTGGCATCGTGCACATCGACCGATGGCTGTGAGAAGCGCCATCCTTTTGGGACCGGTCTAGTGTGGTTTGTTACAATGCCCGCTTCGATGGCGAGGAATTCTGCTCCGAGGAGTTGAGGAGCTGGGAAAGACGACGAGACGCATGGAACAGACATAGCCGGGTATGCCCTCAAGAAAAGGGAATGCTGCTTACTTTGATGCTAGGGTTCGTGCGGGGGTGTCTGCCCTTCTTTATATAAAGCTGGCGGAGATCAATCTTACATTCTGACATGGATCCGAAGACCCAATGATATCAGAGCACCTAGTTTCGTATTAAAGTGAAACAGCGGCACGAACGATGCTTAGCTTATGGTATTTAGGAAAAATACGGGATAAAAATAGGCATTCTTTGATGGTTGGGTATCGATATTGGGAGATGCCGATGCAGCCTCGTCAGCTTTGTGTTGAGACATGGATGGATAATAGGCTGGCTCGCCATTGACGGATCGGATGAATTACTGGGTCCAGTATTTCAGGTTGTCATGGATCAGTGGAGTTGTCGGTTGCTGGAATAACTAGACATTCGTCAATGGGCTGCCTGTTCATGCTACTCGCTCCGCGTATGGTCTGTCGATCCATCCAACGCTTTCAGAGACACAGGAATGAAGGACTGACCCTACTTGTAAGCTCGGATTAAACAAAGAGCCCGACGCAGATCTCTGGCCCCATACTGAACATGATAGCTTTGGAAAGAGCGTGGCGGATGCTCCTTACGTGACCCCTTAGTTGCTGAAGGCAAGAGACAAGGCCAATGCACTATCCCACGATTGCCAGATCAGCGTCGTAAACAGACTGTCAAATATTCCGGCTTATCATCCCCTCAATTCTGTCTTCTTCAACCCAACACTCTCTTCCATCGTTGTCACAATGGTCATCCTCCTCGCCATCCCCAGCAAACTCTCCCAACTCTTCCCTTCCATCGCCACATTGACCCCCAAGCGTACGCAAGAATGGCAGAATGGACTTTGCAGCTGTTCTCCCCGCCAATCATGTTTCCTTAGCTTGTTCCTGCCGAATCTTCGTAGGTGAAACTTGAGTGACATGGGCATCCGTCCCGAGAATGACTGATCAGCATGTAGTTTCCAACCACACCGCGGCGCGTATGGAGAACCCGAGCCCTCAAGATATCAGAGACATCAGAAGTAATTACATACTTTCTCTCAGTCCGCATACTCTTCCCTGTTGCGGATAGGTGTGAGTGTCCCCGTAGCAATCGGCTCTGGTCAGGTCTAACTCGTGCAGACGCAACATGACGAAGCGAAGGGAAATCCGCGACAAGTTCAACATCAAAGGATCAAAGACTTCTGACTGCTGCGCTTCGTACTGGTGCCCTTGCTGCTCTCTGGTCCAGCAGGATAACGAGGTCAAGGCACGACTCGGCTACGAAACGTCGAGCGAGGGATACCAGTTCAACACGGGCATGGAAATGCCACAGAAGGGTGTCTCTCCTCATTATACAACCTCGGCTGAACATGAAGAGCCCTGCAATATGTCAGTGGCGAGAGAGAGCTGAGCGGGAATTGGGTGTGATGCGTGCCAGGACGATGCGTATTAGATAGAGCCGGTATCCTTATACTGCAGGTTATGGATCACTGGGAGACCTTTCTCTTCCATGGCAATGAAGGTGCTGGCCCAACCAGACGTTTCACTTTGCGGAACCAGGACGAAAACACACCAGTTTATTCAAGGTCCTGTATCATTCTTGCCTGAAACCATGTTCCCCCTATAGATCGTAGACGACTCACAGCCTGACCACAGTTCTGGCACTCTCATCATCGCCAGACGAGCCTCCAACCTCCACCTTAATCGTCTCGCTCACCAGCTCCCAAGATCCAAGTTTCCATCTTTGCAGAGGTCTAGTCGAAGCCCGGATCTCCACTTTCTTCTGTTCTTTGACGTCAAGATCTACTGCTTGGAACCCGAGAAGACTCCTCTTGGGCCAGTCGAACACCTCGACTACACCGTACACTTGAGCGACGTATCTTCCACCTCGGGCTCCAGTATTAGAGACATTGACCCGGACAACTAGGTCTTCTCCCTTGCTCTTCTCGATCTCCAAGTCTGACACAGCGAATGTCGTATACGAGAGCCCAAAGCCGAGTGGGTAAGCAGCCTTGACTTCAAGCCTGTCGAGCAGTCGCTGGCCAAACCACCGGTCGTACTCGATCTCGGTCGCATCCTTGTCGAAGCTCGGAAGATGGTCTTCTGCCGTGGGGACCGAGAACGGGAGCCGGCCGCTAAAGTTGTGGTTTCCGAGCAGCAAGCCAGCCAGGGCATGACCCCCCTCGCATCCCGAGTACCAGCTCAGGACAATAGCTGGAGGAAGATGCTTCCATTCTTCGGTTATGACGGCTCCGGCGGCGATGATGGATACAATTGTGCGTGGGTTGGCTTCGACGGCGGCTTTGATGACTTCGACGTCCTGAGGTCGTAGTCGCAGACTCGTCCGGTCACCTCCAGTAGCAATAGCATGGTTATCCTTCTTCTTCTCCTTCGGAGTCGTCCATTGCTCAAACACCCATTTTGACTCCTCCGAACCATCTCTGGGTGGAATGACCGAGTGCAGAGCTGCATTTGTCTCGAATGCCGGCACGTTGAATTCTCCTTCGTCCTCAAAGTTGTAGCCCACGACGACGACGGCTACATCAGCAGCGGCCGCGGCGGCCTTGACTTTCTCGACATCTTTAGACTCTTCGAGGGTTACTTCTGCCTGTGGAAGGGCCTTCTTCAAGCCTTGATAGGGTGAAACAACTGCTGGGCACCGCACCGCTGAGGACCCTTTGTCTCCGGTGTCGGTCGAGTTCGCAAGGCGTCCGACAACGGCTATCTTTGAGATGTCTGGTCTGAGTGGGAGGGCTTGTTCTCCGTCTATTTTGTCGTTCTTGAGCAAAACCATGGACTTAACGGAGGTCTCCCGGGCGAGTTGGCGATGTTCCTCGCTAAACACAACATCTGGCTGAGGCTTTTCATTTCCACGAACAACCTGGTCCTCGATGACTCGTCGAAGAATAGCGATGCCGGCTCTTTCAATGTCAGAATCGTTGATCTCCCCATTCTCGTACGCAGCCTCAAGCTTCCACGCCCGCTGCTGGCGAAACGGCGCCTCAATGTCGAGTCCATTCTTCAAGGAAAGCGCCGGATCCCTCAATCCAAACATAAAGTCGGAGATTACAAAGCCCTTGAAGCTCCATTGATCTCGGAGGATGTCGAGGAGGAGTTGCTTGTTTTGCCCTGCAAACTCGCCGCGGACTGAGTTGTATGATGACATGACGCTCGCGACACCTTCTTCGACGATGCGACGGAAGTGGGCGAGGTAAACCTCGTGGAGGACAGCCTCGTCTACTTTGACGTCGACGTGGAAACGTGCGTTCTCCATCGAGTTGAGGGCGTAGTGTTTCACGCAGGCCATGACGTTCTCTTGGATGCCCCTCGTGAGCGCAGCGCCCATCTCCCCGAGGATGACTGGGTCTTCGCCATAGGTCTCTTGAATACGACCCCAAGCCGGATGTCGAGGAAGATTGACGCAGACTCCTCCAAAGAAGTTGGCGTCTTGAGCTCTGCACTCGCGACCGATGGCTCTGCCGACTCGTTCCTCGAGAGAGACATCCCAACTAGCACCACGAGCCATGGGGACAGGGAAAGCCGTCGAGTTTCCCATCACGCAGCCCCGAGGGCCGTCAGAGAATCGGACTCCGGGGATACCAAGGCGTTTGAGTTCGCCGTGGATATAAGGTGTGCGGTTGTAGCCCGTGGTGCTCATGCCGTACAGGCCGGGCCAGAAGTCTTGGTCGCCGTCAAGAAGCCCGAGACGCTCTTTGAGGCTGAGGCGAGACAACAAGGCCTTTGCGGCTGAATCGAGATCTAGAGTGCCATCTCGCACTGCTTTGGTGGCTGTATTGAAGTTGAAGTCATCTCCAAGCGAGGGGGGTGTTGCCTCTACCGACATGGTGACTAGCTTAAGGGAGGCAGAGGGGCGTTCTTCTATACAGAGGTGCAAAGTATTTTCTTGAAGCAAATAAGATTTGTTGTGAATAACAGCCCATAACACAAAAGACTCCCGACAGAACTGCCTCCCATTTATATGCCCAACGCCAACACCTATGAGTGGGAAGCGGGGAGAGGGGCATCGTGCTGCAACACGCCACAGGCCGTTTGCACAACAATTAAAGGCGAGCTTCCCCGATGCCCTTTGATCGACGCTGCAAGCCGGCTAAATGCTGCAGCTGCAGCTATATTATGGACGAGTGGCGATACGCCAGTTGGTTGGGCAGGCCTGCAACATGTTCAGTCCCCGCATCTTCTATTGATTGATAGGATACAAAGGGACTGAAGGATCATGTGGCACGTATGCCTTGAGATCGATCATGTCAACAATAATGGATACGCATTCATCGGGACATTAGCTGCCGGGGGCGCTATCGAGTGTCAAGTATGCAGCTATCTCTCTGGTCAGGAAGTCTGCTTCTCTTTCATTAGTGCCTAGGTAGATAAAGACAGGAGTGATAGCATCGCTCGCAAGCTGACCTTGGCATATCTATCCAAGAGCAGATGCTATCACAAGCTACCCGTAAATACAATCACAGCTTCATACTGCAAACTCGTAGTTCATCAATCCCAAGGAACGGCGAGTCCAGATGACAGCCTCCCAAGTCATCGACAGTCCCACCAAGTCCACATTCTTAATACCCCCATTCCGCCGTCTTCTCCATACCAAGTCCCAAACACTTCCCATAAACAACACTCTCAGTTCTTCTTTGCCTTGCCCTGCCATTCTCGCAGAATCTCAGCCGATCGCTTCCCCCCTCGCTCCTGGACATGCCAGGCATGAGCCCAAACAGCCATCTCAACCCGCTTGGCCATGGTAACCTTGCGGCTCCGCGCGATGCGGTTCTGTCCCTTTTCCATCTGAATATCCGCAAGTGCCATCTTCTCCTTCCGCGGCATGCCGGGATAGCTCGTGCGGATGGCGGCCAGAAATTCCTGGCGGAGCTTGCTGTCGGTTTGTTTGACGGCGCGGTGGCGTCTGGGTCTGGTGCGCCGCTCGGTCTGCCTGACGGCTTTGAGGATGTTGGTTGGAAAGGCCATGATTTGGCGGCCCTTTTCCTGCCATTGGTAGTAGTTTCTCTTTTGCTCGGTGGCTTGCTTGCGGCAGTTGAGCGTCAGGTAGGCGTTGCCTTGTTCGAGGCGGCTGTATCCCGCGGGGAGCTTGCCTGCTGCGGTGATGCAGATGACCTGTCCGAGGGGAGGTCCGTTTCCCATTATGTCTTGGGTGATGCTTAGTGATGGGAGGTGTCGGGGGGATAGGTGTCGCGGCGCGTTCTGCCCTGTGTTGGTTGGTGGTGAGTGAGTAGGAGTTGAGGACTGGGTATTTCACGTACTGATAAATGCCCAACTACATTCACTTGACGGTATCGTATAGAGATGACCATCTTCTTTTCAGTCAATACTTGAAGTGACCGACGGATGGCCTTGAATTTGATCCAGCGCTCGCCAATGTGTGAAGCCCTCAAATGTAGGAGAGTGAAGGGCCGTGAGATAACATGCAATGCCTATCAGTCTACATACTAGGCAGTTCCATGGGCACATACACAGATGTTCAAAGCGTCTTTTCACACCTGTGTATACCATCCCGAGGCATGATGCAGTTTCCATTGTTAGGCGTTTACTTCTGCAGGGTAAGTTGCTACTAAGCAGAGACGGCAAGACGATAAACCCAAGCACCAAGGGCAAAATGTTTGTTTACTAAATACTCCATCAAAGACGCCTCTCTTTTCCCTCGAGACATTTGACTCGATCCAAGCCTCACAGGAACTCAGCCTGCTGAGTGAAGCACACCATCCCAGACCTTGAACGCCGACCTGATAATACGACACTAGCAGCACCTCCTTAGTCAGTACTGATGTCGATGACATTCGACTGAAAACTGCCCGTGAGAGCATCATCTCCCACTCCACCAGCCTCCAGGGCCTTCTTGTCGATGGCGTTCTTCTCAGTGGGCCAGACGGCCTGCCACTTGCCCTTGAGCTCAACCGTCGCCTTGCCAAACACCAGGTCCATGGGGATGACGGGCTCCATGAGTGTGACCTCAAGATCCCGCTTCGCCCCGGGGGCAATCTCCACCAAGGCGTCGTCAGCGGGCGGCCACTGCCTCTGTACTTCCAGCTGCGTGATCTCCAACGGCTCCGTCTCTGCTTCAGGCGTGACGTAGAGCATGCCGAGCTGAGGCGCCAGGGGATCGAGGGGAGATCCGTACGTGAGGATCGTGACGGGGCCCTCGTTGTTGTTCTTTACGCTCACCACGAGCGTAGCGGGTGACTTTTGCGTCTGCTCAAGCGAGACTTCCAGACCGCGTAGGGCTGCGGGCATCCTGAAGGGGATTGAGTCGGGGAGCGACACGGCTGGCACTGATGAGGGTGAAAGGAAGGCGATGAGGCCGATGGTGATGATCAAGCCGAGGAGCAGACGCAGGCTGCTCGAAGCGAGGAGGCCCATGGGGTCTTGATATGTGTTTTCTTGGCTGTTCTAGAGAGTGGAAAGGGGGATGGCTGACGTCATGGAGTGAAACAACAGCAACAGGAACCCGTATTTCAGCGGTTGCGAATATGATGGATTGCAAGCGTGAACTTCGTATAAACAAAATGCTAACTAGTTATCGATTGAGACTTGAAGGTGGTTTCCTTTGAGAGCGTTTGATGCATCTCAAAGGGGCTCTGACACTCTCACGTGTTTTGGCGCATGATTGTCCCGCTAGCCGGCAACTTTAATTACCTGAGCGGGTCCAGGATCTTTCACACTTAAGAGAAGCAGCTGATGGGGATGGACGAGAATGTTTCATGAACTGGCCTCGATATGCTAGATGGTCTCAAGTTTATATCCTTCGGTCAGCTCTACTTTATTGAAACGTTAAAAGTCCCGTAGTTCAGCCTTGCCTAGTCCGGATGAACAAGTGTTGTTGTCAGAATTGCTCTTGAGCCACACAACAAGTTGGCGCCAAGATGACCTCAAGTCCAGGCAGTAACTGCAACGCGTGAGAAGACGTATTCCATCTCATTTGACAACCCGGGCAACTGTGTTTCCGTCTGCAAACACAGTCACGCAAACAGGAATTCGCCGACATGCATGCAAACCAACAACATGCACGTCTCCGATCCAGATTGAATGAATGCGCCCAACTCCTCGAACTCCCCCCCCTCGCCAAGGCATCCCTCACCAACTCCTCATCACAGGGCCAACAAAAGGGCCAAAAAAAACCCAAGTCCAAAGAGGTACAAGCCGAGCCATAAAAGACCGTCGCTGCTTCAGGTTGACGAGTTTCACAGCTCTTGGTTGCCTCTGGAAGAAAAGGGCGGTGGTCCCTTGGTTAATATACTCGCACCGCACCCTCCAATTTCCCATCCCCAGTCGTCACATCCCCAGAAATCACCTTGATTCGCATCGGAACTTTAAAGAAGAGCTGCCTCTTTCGACATTCCCACCAATGTGCGCGCTCGAACGATACTACCCCTGTTGAGGGTATCAGGCCGAGGCTATGCGGGATGAACCCTGCCGGCGATGATACGTTGGTGGTTTCGCCATCAAGAGTCGAGACGAAAAGAAAAACCGACAGCATGACCAATGGAACGAGGTTTTTGTCTGTGCCCTTTAATGTAATTGTGCAGTTTTGCCACAGTGACATTGTTTGCAAACAGTCGAAACGGGAAATCATCTCCAAGACTCGGGAACCAAAAAGGTGCCCTTGCAGACGCGCCGGTTGGCCCATGGCCGATATTACCAGGACAGCCTTAATCATGACACTGTATCAAACATATGAAGTCGCCGGGGACCCTCGAAACATGCCCTGATCTCGCTCCACCAACGAGGCTCAATCCCGGAGCAAAGAGCAGGCCCTCCTGGTAAGGATCATGTTGAGCCCACCAGGGAAGAGTTCGTTCGCATCTGGCGAGGACATCGTATAAGTATTCTTTGACACCGCAAATGCTTCAAACCTCGACAAGCCTCTCGTTCTCTTCCAGCTGAACCCCCTCCCTTCCTTTTTCTTTATTTTCATTCTTTTTGCCCCATTCATTCGTTACATTCATTCTTTACAGTCTCTCGTTCAAGATGAAGTTGCTTGCTGGTCTTGCTCTCGCCTCGATGGCTGTCGCCGCTCCCCTGGTGGAGAAGCGTGCCCCGACCCCTTTGAATGTTCAGCTGGAGATGCAGGGCAACTCCAAGATCAAGGCCGTCATCACCAACAACGGCAAGAGTAACCTCAAACTGTTGAAGTCGGGTACTTTCCTCGATACGACTGCCGTTGAGAAGGCCCAGGTGTCTTCGGGAGGTAAGACTATTTGCTGTTAAACGTTGGATGAGGAGCAAGGGCCAATACATGATGGCCAAGAGTACATGAGACACGAAACTTGACCAATATGCCCATGTAATGGCTGTAACAAATAGCCTCAGGATTGAAAGAATATAGTCCCAACATTGTGTTGATATGGCTCATTCTTCGGTTGACTGGTCCTTTGGCCCTTGACTCTCCCAAGCCCACCATCATGACATCTTCCTCTGCTCAGTCGCTAACCGTCAGCAGGAAGCAACATCCCCTTTGACGGCGTCCGCGTCGCCCTCGACACCAGCCGCCTCGAAGAGACAGCCTTTGAGCGCATCCCCTCTGGCGAGTCCATCGAGATCAACTTTGACATTGCCGAGTTCCACGACCTTTCCGCTGGCGGCAAGTTCGACATCCTCGCCTCTGGCGCCCTCTCTTTCGCCGAGGACCACAGCACAAAGCTCATCGGCTCCGTGCCCTTTTACTCGAACCGCATCGAGGCCGACGTCGACGGTCCCAAGGCCTTTTCCGTCCGCACCGCCTTCCACCACAAGCGCACCATGGTCCAGAGCGACTGCTCCGGCGACAAGCTCGCCATCACCCAAAAGGCCCTGTCCCGCTGCGCCAGCATGGCCTCCAAGGCCCAGCAGGCTGCTGCCAATGGTTCCGGTGACAAGATGAAGGAGTACTTCAAGTCGGACAGCTACGAGACCCGAAAGACCGTTTCCGATGTCTTCGGCCGCATCGCCTCCGAGTGTGGATCCACCAACGCCGGCGACTCCCGCTACTACTGCTCCGACGTGTACGGCGCTTGCCAGAACGGTGTCCTCGCCTACACCGTCCCCGGAGGAAACTATATGGCCTATTGCGACCTGTACTTCCAGGCGCTGCCTGCTTCCACATCATCTTGCCACGGCCAGGACCAGGCTGCCACCAACCTGCACGAGATGACCCATCTGAACCAGATCAAGGGCACCTCCGACTACGGTGGCTACGGATATGACTTCCTCCAGAGCCTGAGCGGCGACCAGAACGTCAACCACGCTGACACGTACGCTCTGTTTGCCAACGCCATCGACCTTGGATGTTAGAGTAGGATGCAGCATTGTAAGGGCTTGGGAAGCTATTTCGGTTTCATGTTATGAATAGGACGGCTGACGGCGTTCTGAGTGGCGTGCATAGGTGTCCGTTGGGGTCCAGCCAGGACTGGGCTCAGCGGACTGTTAACAAAGAAAGTAAAAAGGCATAATACTGCTCGTGCTATGCTGACGGCCTCACCGTGAATTCCGTGTACGTGCGCCGCAGAGCCCCATTACCAGCCAGGCTCGTCTTCCGAGTGGCAGCTCCAGGTCCAGAGACAGAACGATTGAGCTGAAGAAGCCCAATCCGAAGGACCTTGAAACAAAGGAGAACCAATCTGCGCAAAATGGGGCATACTAAACACAAAGAAGGCCATCCTCGTTCGAACTTGTCTGCAGGGCAGGCCCTAGGACAGCCCTGTATGTGAGCTGGACCGTGATTCTGACAGGAACTAGCTCCAAATCCCTTGACAAGAATGGGCAAACTCCAATTTCGTGAGAAGCAAAGGTGGAACACCTCGCTGGAACTTCTGCAGGGTCTAACCAAGACCAAGGAACAAAGGAAGCTTGCCCCTTCTGGTCCCTTCCTGATGGAGAAGCCGGCGGAGGGCCAGCAAGGGTCCTGCGGAGAATTAGATCTCTCGAAAAGCGAAAGATGATCAGGTACCTGCAAATGTTTGCCCAACGTCGGACCCTACCGAGAGATTGGTGATGATCACTCTGGGGTAAAACCCAGCGGTTGTCATTGCGAGCCCAAAGCCAATTGTGAGGTCTCTTGGTCGGCCGCCATTATTGGGCCGAGGCCGGCGAGTCGAGTGGAGTTCAGGTGTCAAACCAGGTGTCGTGTCTGGCTGCCCGACGTCATCGCACAGGACGTTTCACCACCCGAGTTCCTTGCTTCCACGACACTCGGCCAGGGATCAGCCATGCCGCCTGTCGTGCTCGCTGAAGGGTGAAACGAGTGCTCTGGTTGGGTGAGACAGGTACAGGTCTCTGCGAGGAAGCAGTTGCGGATTCCCCGGTGGCAGCTGCTTGGATTTTGGGACACGCGGTGTAAGTTCCAGAACACAGTTGGTCAGGCCGTACATGGACCATCGTGGCAGCACTACAGAGATCCATGGGAAATTCCATCGCCATGGAGACGGCCGCCAGCATGATCGGGATCCTGCACATGGCAACACCGCTCATGCGCGTACAAACATTGGCCAATGCCCAACGACAGCGGCACTTGGAACCCGTGGCCCGAGGACAAAGAACAAAAAGCCATCGAGGATGCCCGAGAGGCGGAGCTTGGGTTGAAACTAGGCTACTAGGCCGATCAGGAAGAAGCGGCATCAAAGAAAGTAGGACTGCGCGGCGCTAGAGCTCGGCAACGACGAGAAAGAGGTCGCGCATTGCAGATGAGCAAGGGGGACAATAACAAACAAGTGCGACGAGACGAGGATGGCGCTTTGAGGCTCGATGAGGTGTCGAGTGGCTCCAGGGGAGAGCCCTGCATGAGGGAAAGCCTGTTCCCCAGAGGCTTAGAGTTGGGTGTTAGGGTCAAGATGGAGGGGGATAAGAGGCAGATGGCGAGGCAGCCTCAGGAGGAGATTTTTTGGCTTACACGTGATCTTGGATCATGAGGAAGGTGGTAATCATCTGGGTGCAGCTGGATCTCCACCACTTCAAATGCCTCCATCACATCGAAGACATCCATTGGAATGGGCCGTTTCAAGAATTTACACGAATTCTATCTCTTTGCATCTGGCTCCTAACATCCAACAAGCCTGGACACCATAAACTCACCGCGCCCCAATCCCTGCGTTCATGTGCCAAAAAATCCGGCTTTTGGTTGCGCTGACCCACTTGGCCTTGCTTTAGGCGTCTAGAGCAAAGCACGACAGGGTCAATATCAGAACCAAATATCAGCGAAAACACGGCTGTTCCAAGAGAAGGGGGACTTGTCCTTTGGCTCGAACTAACCGTGCTCGGCATGTACGCAATCTTTTCTAGATCCAGTTTTGTGCATTGGCGTGGTTTCTGACGCTGTGCCTGGGGGGTTCCATACGAGGGGACTGGTTTGCCGTGTGGGTGGCTTCACAAAGGCCAGGACCCTGCGAAAGCACATTTTTGATGGAATTCCATCCATTCAAGCTTTTTCTTGCTAAACTCGGCTGTTGACCAGATTCTTGGTATCAGGTGTCTGCTTTGCTGTCTCGCAGTGTCTCACGCTCTGCAGCAACCTCCTGGGCCAACACCAAGCGTATCGGCCGGAGCCTATCACCGGCCCTCGTCAGCAGACACCACCACTACGCACCGCACCAAGTCGGCCAACTGGAGCTGGTCGTCCAGGCGCTGAGCCTCCAGCGCAGAGCCCCGAAGCCACTGAGCAGCGGCTCTCTGGGGACCCTTGCAGCGGGGGTCATCAGCCAACGACTCGCTGGAATCTTCCGCCCTGTAAGAGTCGCGACAAGCGGGGCGTCCTGTCTGTCAACGTCATCGGCCATCCTCGTCCACCCTCCATCATCCGTCATCCGTGCTCATTATCGAAGACTAACTCCCCTCCTGATCAACTATTCCACCCACCCTCCCCTACATCTTCTCTTCCTTCGCCTCCTCTGTTCCTCACCCTTCTGCTCCTCCTTCATCACCCACTCCAGACACGACTGAAAATCGCTTCTCGATTCAAGCATCGAGCTCTGATCGTCACTGACATCATCAACACCAGAGGCTCCGCCTTGTTTGATACCAGGGTCTAGCCTTTAACTCCGAGGTCTAGTTCTCTCTATACGTTTCTGCCTGCTCGCCGCAGCCGCACAACACACATTCACAATGGCCGAACGCTGGGATCGGGAACGCTTCATGTCTGAGCGAGCCCGTGACAAGTCTCGCTTTGATGACGACCGGTCATCTATGCGCGGCGGACGAGGCCGTGATCACTCAGATGAGCGGTTCGATCGCCGAACCAACCGCTCCTTCGACGAAGATGACATGGTCCGGGATCGTCGCTACTATGGCGATGAGCCTCGTTACATGCCTCAGCGAGAGAGGGAGGTGCCTCCACCCTTTGCTCGCCGTGGTGGTGTACTAGAGAAGGAGAGAGAGCGAGACCATCTCCCTCGCCGCGACTCTCCTCCTCGACGACCTGGCTTCCTCCGTCGCCAATCTTCTCTTGACACCTTTGACCGTCGACCAAGCCGTCTCTTCCACGAGCGCGAGGAGTATCCCCCTCCTGCTCGCCGTGAGGACGTCCGCCGAGCCAGCCGGGATGACTACCGTGCTCCGCCTTACACTCCCATCCCGCTCCCCAAGACCCGCGGACTGCCCCCGCCTCGCCGATTTCCCGACCAGGGCTTCTACGATGACATCAAGGTGGCCGAACCCGACTACTATGGCGACGAAGACTTCAGACCCTACCCTGAGCGGGTTCGCGAGAAGGAGTACACCAGGTCCCGCAACCGCCGTGCCACCAGCCGCGGCCGGAGCCGAGATTCCCGCTCTACCCGCACTCGTTCGGTACGAAGCAGCTCCTACTCTTCTGGTTCCTCCAGCCGGTCCTCCAGCAGCAGCGGAGGCACTACCGTACGGAGCGAGTATCCCAAGAAGGGCAAGACTCGCATTCCTGCCAAGCTCGTCTCCAAAAGAGCATTGATCGATCTCGGATACCCGTTCTTTGAAGAGGTTTGTCAACTTGAACACCTTATACCCATCCATGTCTAACCTTGAACAGGGCCACACCATCATTGTGCAAAAGGCTCTCGGTCAGGATAACATTGATCAGCTCCTCAAAGTGAGCGAGGATTACAAGAAGGGTATGTCTCCTTGGCCATCTCCGAGTATGTATCTAACAACGCTCGACAGTTGAAGCAGAGGTCGCCTCCTCTCGTAAGCCAGCCCTTGCTGCTATTCTTCCTCCTCCGGCCCAGGCAAAGCCGCCTTCTCAAGCACCACCTCAGCAAGCGCCTCCTCAGCAAGCGCCTCCTCAGCAAGCACCTCCAGCTCCGAAAGCACCGCCTCAACAGGCACCGCCTCAACAGGCGCCTCCCCCAACTCAGCCTCCTCCTCAACAAGCTCCCCCGCCTCAAGCGCCTCCAGCCCAGAGGGCACCACCGGCTCAGTTCCCTCCCCCACAGGCCCCGGCTCCTGTTCCTGTTCCGGCTCCGGCTCCCCCTCCTCCGGTCCAGATGCAGCCCGCCCCGATGCCGGTCCCCAGGCCAGGGCCTCCTCCAGGTCCTATCTACATGAACCCAGTCCCTCAGCCTGCTCCCGTCGAATTCTTCGACGAGACCGTCATTCGCGACATCTCGCCCTCTCGTTCTACAACTACCATGTCAAGTTGGGACTCCTCGTTCCATCACCAACACCAGGGTGCCGACCTTGTCCATCACTCCCGCTCCCGGTCTCGTGGAAGCCGTCGTGAGATCCGTGCCGAGATTCGTGCTCTGGAACGTGAGCTCGCACACCGGCCCAGAGGACGGTCCACCACAGGCGGCGAAATCGTTCACGCTGAGAGGCTACCTGACGGACAAGTCGTGATTATGGAGGACAGGCTCGAGAAGGTGGTTGAGCACCGCAAGCCTCCGCGGATTGAAAAGGACAAGAAAGGTAGGATGTCCATTAGCGTACCAAAGTTCCGTTGAAGGTGCGCATTGGTTTTGATCCTCCGTCTTTGAGAGTGTGCGGCTGACCGAGCTGCACAGGACCTCCTCCTAAGCTCATGCGGGCCATGCTTGCGACCCTGACTTAAGGGATGTTTATCGAATGTATGAAATTACGTCGGACCGGAATGATCATGGAGCGAAATTGATTGGGAATCTACCAGGAGTTGGAGTATTTACGTTGGAGGGAGCACTGGATTGCTCGTGTCAATAACAGAACATGTTTGGCTTTGGATAGGATAAAGGACAAGGAACAGGCATATGATCATGGTAACGAGACTGGGAATGATAGACTTGTTCTGGGTACTTACTGGAAAACCACAAGAATTAACGAACTCATGACACCTCAACCGTTGATTCTAGACAGTGAACGTTCCAGACCATTGCATCAAAGTTCATGAGATGTCTGGGCTTTGCATGGATGAGTGCTTGAATGAAACATCATGACTCGATCACGAGGCTCACAATCACATGGGTCATGAACAACCAATGGGATGAGGACAGAGATGGTGGATCTAGAACATGCACTAGCCGCGATAACCGTTGAGACTGACTTGAAGAGTTTAGATAGCCTCAATAGGTCAGCCGGAAGTAAGGTCGAAGGTGCTGAGATAAGAAGTACTGGCGATGGAATTTCCAGCATCACGGCGAGTTGAAGGACAGCTTATGCGACAAGAAACATGCAAATGGCAAAGTTGAAATCCCCTTTAACCTATGTACTCCATGTATCTGAGACCGAACGGCGTGCCTTGATACTGAATCCCATACCATCCATGGTCCAAATCACACCCGGGTATCGTGTATAACTCCCCCTTCCCATGTTTCGAGGCCCAAAAGACGCTCTGTCTGGTACCTTACTGCGTCTTCTTTGTGGCGACACGTTGTCCCTGCGCCGTATATCTCACGTAGGCAAACGTCGCGATGGCGCCAACAGCGATGAGCGCCGCATTACCTATCACAGTCAGTCAAAGTGTCGACCCAAGGGCATCGACGCCAGGCCAGGATTATCCGTCCGCCATGAGAAGCACAGATGCAAGAGGGAGGGCAAGAAAGCGATTGCAGAAGAGAAAGAAGAGCATACCGGCAACAAACTTGCCCACGCCGCCGGCGACGTCGACGAGGCCAGAGGTGACGTCGCCGATGAGGTTGAAGAGGCCGCTGACGAAGCCTAGGACAGCAGAGAGGACGGAGTGGACTATGGCGTAGACGGTTGAGAAGACGGAGGCGAGGAGCTCGTAGATGGAGCTGAGGAGGTCGTTGATGGCAGTGGTGATGGCCATTTTGATGGTTGATGTCTTGTGGGTTGTTTTTGGGTGGTAATTCTGAGATTTGGGTATTAAACAGAGTGATGGGAATTCCAGGTCTATTCGTGTACTCTGTGCTTTTTATTTACATCTGTTCCTCGGCCTGTTCCTGGATTTTTTGTTTTTGGCGCAAGTCGTGACGTCGTCATGCTCACCTTCTTGGTGGTGTAGGTGCGATGGTCCGTGTGACGTCACCTGGGCGACTTTCGTGGAGCTGCGATGAACCACGCGATAGCTTGGGGGCTTGGGGCGATGGCTGTTTATTGAGACATTTGAGGGGTATCAGTGGTCTATTGGACTGCTCTTTTGTGCTGGAAAAGATATGAGAGTGAAGGCGTAGGGGTTTGGTGATGTTGGTACAGGGTTAGAGAGAGTGATCGAGGGTGGTGGCCGACCTACTGGGACAGATTAAGCTACCTATCTTGAATGGATCTTGGAGACAGGTCTCGGGGGAAGTCTTGGAAATGATAGGTACCATATCCAAGACGTCTGAGACTCTAGAGGATTTCTCTTTCAGACACGAATTTACATGGTCTACACTGAGCTGCCTACGGGGCCAATTACTTCGATTCTCGATTAAACACTGGAGAGGTCTGATGAAGTGGGTGGAAACTAGTGAGAGCAGTGGCAGGTGCCATGGATGCCTTTCCTTCCATGCGTAGGCAGCTGCTGTGTTTCACTCTACCGACCGATATTGGATTCTAGAAAGTGTAGAGAAAACAATCCAATGGATCGGTATGTATCTGTCAGGATTGGGCAGGTGGACCTCTTCCCGTAACAGAACTGGCAGTGGAGGCTCAAAGCGCAACATGCATGATTTACAGTTCTTACAACAGAGAGGGGCCAGCCTCACATCGTGCTGCAAGAGTAATACGGATGATTGTACCACCGAGCATTTCCCTTTCGAGTCGACCGCCTTGTGGGTGCGAGCCTGGTAGGGCTCGGATCGGCAGCGCTATCGTGAACAAGGGTGTCGACCCTGGGGCAGCGGCAAATGCCAAGATGAAGCCTCCAAAGCTCCGCTCAAGGGGAATGAGCCTCGGGAAACGCCTTGAAAACCCATCCCATCACGGGGTTAGCTGGGCTGAGAGATTGAAGGAAGAAATTAACACAGTCAAGCGTTGGGCGACGGTGGCGCCACAAGGTTCCCAGGACCACCATCCACCAGACAGAGCCAATGGCAAGATCTCTACAACGCCTTACAGAGGCAGTGCCGGTACATCAGCGGGGCCTTTGATGCGCCCAGGGCATCCTTGAGATGAGGACGTGGCGCTCTGATTGGCTCTCGGACTCTGGCCCCTGCATCCGTGCCTTATACTGCGGCAGCCGTATATTGTCGCTCCTTGATGATCCATTGCTGGGCTGCTTCAGCTTCTGGGCAGAGACATGAGCTCGACTCTGAGAGGCTTGCTCTTGAAACGAGACCAATAGACATGTAGCGGAGGCTAACGAGGACGCAGCGCTATCTAAAACTGGTCCATGGCGCCTCTCGTGTCGTCGAGTTCCCTTTCCCGCTTCCTCCATCTTCCCGTTTGCGCTTCTTGATCCATTGACTGTTCGTCGACAGTCATTGAAAGGCGCGATTGCCCTGTGTTTTGGGCACCTGCGACTGTTTGTTCTCCGGCAAATCAACACGCTCTTGGCGATATCGGCCCATTACAAGTTCACAGGGCTGAAAAACTCGCAACCTCGCACAACACCACACTCGCCCGACAACACCATCGAAATCGTATTTTCGGTCCCCGACGAGGCTCGTCATCAAAAAACCATGGCGCTCTATCCGTTTGAGCGATATATAATTGCGCGCGGCGCCTTGATGGTCGTGACGGCCTGGATCCCTGCCTCCATCCTCTTCTTCTGTGCTCTCTGCTTGACCCGTCGTCGCAAGGATCCCGCGAGGACGGCCTTTACCTACCTCAAGCTTGCTCTGCTTGTATTTGCCAGGTTGGACCATCCTTCCCAGCTGGCGACCTCGCGAGTTTGTAGCTAACCTGCCTTGCATATAGCTATTCCTTCTTCGAAGCTTGCACGGCCGCCCTGCTCGTCGCTGGAACGCGAGCGCGAAACGACCTTTACTACTATGACTCCTACAGCGCCATCAACGCGATGGATATAGCCAGGAGCAGCACCAGCGTCATTGCCAACTTCCTTGACAAGATTGTCGACATCCTCGTCATGCTCATGCTACTCCGAATCAGCAGTGGAATTGTCACCGCCCAGTCCGGCCACGCTGGTCCGATCGGCAAGATCCTGCGGCTCGGGTCCTACGCCTTCGGCACCCTGCTGGCCATCCTGACGGTCACTGTTCTTGGTCTTCAGATTCGTTACGTGGCTGCTTATTACAGCGATTATCTCTCCCCGAGGATGGCGAGGTCGGGTGAGGATGCGTACAACAAGGCTCGTCAGATCGACTTTTCTTTTCGTGTCCTGGTCTTTGTGGCGGCCCTTGGAATCGTCGCCCGAGCCGTCATGGTCAAGATGCAGCCAAAGGCCGAGAAGACCCTATCCTGGGTGAGTTTGTCTGCCTCTCAGTATGGTTTCACTCCTAACTCGATATAGTGCTCGACCATGCTCATCGCCATGTCCGTCGTCTGGCTCCTCCACACAACCTACAACATGGCATCCATTGCCGCCTGGGCCGACCTGGCTGATGGCACAAACGATAGCTACTACGAGCCCTACTATAATATCCTTGATGTCGTCTTTGGCGTCTGGCCGCAATTCACCGTCCTCTGCATGGTCTTTGCTTTGGGCACCGCCAAGAGCAACGGGCTCTGGTCTACTCAGCAACCCTTCATGGCCACGCAGGGCAACCAGCAGACTGCTTGGGGGCACTCTTATAACAACAATGGGCCTCAGCCGACTGCACCTCCCATGGTCCATCAGCAACAGCAGCAGCAGCCTCAGTACCAGCAGCAGTACCAGCAGCCGCAACAACAACCGCAGCAGCAGCAGTATCAGCAACCACAGCAGCAATATCAGCAACCGCAGCAGCAATATCAACAGCCCCAACAAGAGCAGTACCAGCAACAATATCAACAGCAGTATCAGCAGCCGCAATCACAATCCCCGGTCCAACAAGGCTGGCAGCCTCAGCAGCCCCAGCAAACATACGCCGCGTACAGCCCCGTGTCGCAGACCAGGTCACCACCTCCCCACGAAGACAATATGGGTCTGAACCATCAAGCCGACGGGACACCTCCTTCAGCTTCGCCTCAGCCATATGGCTCCAAGGCCGCCATGTAAACGTTGATGGCGCGAGGATAATTGCAATTTGATTAGGTTAGGAAACACGGCTTTTGACGACGCGATTTCGGAATTTTTGTAAATATAACGGAAGTGATACCATGAGATCTATGCTTTAGTTTGTTGTTGGCATTTAATACACCCTTCTATGTCATGCATTGTCCCCTTCGCCTCGGTAACTCTCGGTCTAGTCCACGTCGGAGAACTCGGGGGGAGCAACGTAGGGGCCAGCCTCGCCCATTGTGCCAGCCACGTATCTATAATAATCAGCATAGAGCATTGCCTTGCGGTCTGAGGCAACTTACTTGGTGTGGCTTCCTCGCGCGGCGAGCTGTCCCTTGCTGTTGGTAAATGTCACTTGGGTATACGCCAGTGTCTTGCCAATCTTTTCGCAGATGGCGGTGCCTTTGAGGGTGTCGCCCACGCGGCCACCTGGGCTCAGATAAGTCACTGCTTAGGTTAGCCATGAACATTGGTGTTGTGTACCCGTGGACTCACCGTTGAGGTCGGTCGACACGCCGGTTGCGAAGCGGCCTGTTGACGCGACGGCGAGGGAACCGCCGAGGTCGACTAGACTGGCAATGGTGCCGCCATGGATGGTCTGAAGGCGGTTCTGGAGATTTTTAGTTGGAACACACTGGGTTTCTATGTTTGAGGGGCACGAACGGTGTGGTCCTTGTGGATGTCGAGCTCAAAGTCGACTCTTCCTTCAGCGGCGCTCAGGACACGGAACTGCGGAATGTCAGCATTGGTCATGATATGGCGGCAGCAGAGGCAGAAATACATTTTTACCGAGTAGTCTGTTCAGAAATTGAAGTTAGCAGCTCGTTTTGTGTGTTTTCGGAGTTGCATGTCCGTTGAGTCTGTGATGCTGTTTAGGAGACTTACCGAGGCTCGAGACCAGAGTCGGCCATGAAGGAGCGCATCACCTGAGATGAGTTGAAGGGTTAGTTCTAGAGTCTGACTGGGTAATGGAACAAGAAGGTATCCAATTGAGGCCTGGAAGACTCAACGCGACTGAGATTGCGACTGGGGATACGCACCGCCTTGGTGAACTGCGTGGGGTTGAGCTTCTTGGCCATTGCGAGAGCAGATGAAACAGACACAGTGGCAAAGTCTATAAAGCGATCTGAATGGTAAAGACTCAAATCTCAGCTGCTTCTAGTCCAGCTTCTCTATTGTGACTCTGTTGCAAACTCCAACTCGGTTACTATCGAGATAGCTTCCCCTCGAATAACCGGATTCCGGGGCTGTCCCCCGCGAAATCGCTTGACCCGCTTTTCTCATCGGAGCCGACACTGACGTAATCAACCGAGCAAGACCTTTTGTCGATATTTTTAGAAAGATAAAACAGACTTCCTCCATCTCTAACCGGATCACCGTGTCCGGCGCCTCGATGGACCAGTTGGTGAGCTGGGTTAAGCGCTGTCGCAGCGAAGGAGGTTCTTGTGCCCCATTGGCCAATCAAGGCTCGAAACGGCGGGTCACAATTGGACTTGACGGCGTGCAAGTTTCAACGTAACGTTGAGCGACATCAACTTGCTAGCCAAGGTTGGAGTTGGTAGTCAAGGCCAGTCTGACTTGTTCACAATTGGATCAAAGATCTGAAGAGCGTAGAAAAGATGTTATCGCAAGAATATGCTGTAATTATAAACACACACCTGGGAAGTTGGTTTCTGTGACGACACACCCGGCTGGAGGTGAATTATACACATACCAAGGGCCTAAAATAGATCATGTAAGATATATACATGTTGGAACCAACAACACGACCAGGGTTACCACTGCAGCTGCCCTTTTGAGAGTTTCCTCATGTTCTGGGCTCTGTAGAGGTGGGTGGTCGCAGTTTATTGACCCCAGAGGATGTATGATTTAACCCAGTCTGGCCCCCCCAAGTCATGTCTTCCCAAACTACACTCAACTCGACATCACTCCTGCTCAACACCAATGGAGTCGGGTGACAAGCCTCAATCGGAGCAATCCCGGGCTCGCGACTTCATCGCAGAGCTCGGCAGAGAAAGAGGATTTATCAGGAAACAGTTCTGGGACCAGCTCGATGAAGCTGGTCGCGCCGAGTTCCAGGGAATCACCAGAGGCCTTCAACGCGAATTGGAGCCGGCTACCAAGGCGTGAGAAGATCAATGTATAACATCTAAAGCTGGCGTTTCTAATGTTTTTTACTTAGGTTGTCGGAGAGTCTCCATGGTAGTCCGGCCCGGTTTGTGTTTGAGCTCCTGCAGAATGCCGAAAACAACAACTTCTCGCACGCCAAAGGCCAGGAGGAGACTCCGTACGTCTCTTTCCACCTGAGCAAAGATCATCTGGTTGTCGAATGCAACGAGGACGGCTTCACCACAGCAAACCTGAGAGCCATTTGTTCAACAGGCCAGAGTTCCAAGTCAGCCACCAAGGCACACACTGGCGAAAAGGGCATCGGCTTCAAGTCGGTGTTCGCGGCAGCGTGGAAGGTGCACATCCAGTCCGGCTTTTACTCCTTCTACTTCCGGCATCGCCAGTCAGACACGGGGCTGGGGATGGTGACGCCGATTTGGGAGGATCCTGTCAAGGAGCTGCCTCGGCACATGACGAGGATGACTCTTGATCTTCATACTCAAGGCGTCCCCCAGAACATCTCAGCGCAGCGAGACAGTCTCCGCCAGCAACTTGGCAAGCTCAACGGGAATGTCTTGTTGTTTATGAAGAAGCTGGAAGAAATTCGCATCATCATCGAAGAAAACGGGAGCAAGACTTCAACCATCTTTTCCAAGAGTCAGGCCGATCGCAGGGTCAAGATACTCAAGACAGTGACACTGGATGATGGAAGCAGCCCGACGAGTTCATCCACCATTTACCACATCACAAAGCACCAAGTACGCAATCTCCCCAAGAACGAAAATCGCACCTACTCGGAGGAAGCGCTTCGACTAAAAGAGTACTCTACTGCCGAGGTTATCCTGGCGTTCCCTCTCAACCCCCCGCGTGATCTCACCAAGCATGAACCTACCATGTATGAGCCCATCATCGAGTCACAGGAGGTGTTTGCACCCCTACCCGTCCAGACTGCGGGCTTTTCGGTGAGTATTTCTTGGTCTTCCCGTATAGCCGAGCTAACAGAAGAGACAGTTTTTGATCCAAAGCGACTTTATGACGAATGCTAGACGAGAAGAGATTGCCGCCACAGCTGAGCGCAACATCAGTCTCCGCGACGGCGTCTGCGAGGCCTTTATCCTGGCGGCCTTGGACTTTTGTCGTCACGAGACTCTTCAATACACCTGGATGGAATTCCTCCCTGACACGAGGAATAAGACTTTCAATGACTTTTGGTCGGTCTTGGCCACGGATATTGAGGCCAAAGTTCGCACAATGCCGCTGATCTGGCCCGAGGACAGAAGTTGTCTACGTCCCATCGCCAGCCTTCGCAACCCTCGTCCCATGTTCGTTGACGAGAAGAACAGTCTTTTGCTCAATGATCTCACGGGGCTCAGCATATCTTATCGCTATCAGAATTCTAGCCTCGCTATTCTCGAGAAGCTTGGCTTGAAGAGGTGTTCTTGGCAAGATTTTGTCCGCATGGTTGATCAGGACCTCCAATCTCCCTTTTCTCGGATCAAATCTAGGGTTTCTGACGACTACCTACAGGCAAGGATCGCATCCTTGCTTACGTCCTACTACAAAAGAGATGGTAGCTCGGCAATTTCCACGGTTCAGAAGTTGCCTATCATTCGTTTGCAGGATAGGCGCTGGCTTGCCATGGCAGCCGGGGAGAAGGTCTTTTTCCCGGATACGTCAGGGCTCACAATCCCCGAAGATCTCGAGTTCAACCTCGTTGACTCTTCTGCGGCAGCTTGTCCGAAACGCCGAGAGCTGTTTGGACTCCTTGGTGTCGAGTCCCTCAGGGTCAGTCAAGTGAGGGAACGAATCTTCCAAAGGCACAAGTCGTACTTTGATGTTATAAGGGCACTACCAGTCTTCATCGGGCAGCTCAAGTTTCTCTACTCTACGCACATCAGCACAATCAGCACGAAGGAGGACTACCGCAAAGTCATTCTGATTAGCGATAAGTTGAGGCGTGTGTTGACGGCCAATCGGGATGTCTACCTCCCAGACGACAATCCGCTGGGCCAGCGAGAGCTTCTCAAACCGACCGTATGCGACGATGACTCTACCGAGGGAGCCCCAGGCTTCGAAGTCGACTTCATACACGAGGATTATCTCGAGGATGTTCCGAAGCTACCACAGCCAGGTGCTCTCCCCTGGAGGGACTGGCTGGTTGAAGTCATGGGCGTGCGACGGCTGTTGCGACTCACTGATACGAAGTCGTCACCTCAAGATCTGTCGCAGGCTTGCTACTATGTTGCAAAGCATAGGCCAGACAAGTTTATTGCATTCCTGGTTCACCATTGGCCGCAGGGAGGGAGTCAGGCCGTAAAAGGCCTGGAAATATACCAGAAATTGAGAAAGATCAAGGTTCTGTGCCAGGGGGGACGGATGCTCGACCTTGACGAGACCTATCTCCCATTCCCGGATCTCCAGTCTCGGTGCGACAGATTCTTGGTAGGGAAGGCTGACTTTCCGTTCCTTCAGCTTGAACAGCCTATAGAACGAAAAGACTACAGCCTCGATTGGGCTTCCCTGGCGTACAGGGCGGGGATCCGTATTGCGGAAGATCTCGCCTTTGACTTGAGGATTCTCCTCGAATTCAGCACTGTGCAATCTCCGACAGAAGATGACAGCCAAAGGGTTTTTGAGCTATACGACGTCATCTATGGCAGGTACTTCAAGTCTATGTTCAAGGCTTTCGAAAAGCAGACCATTCAGTGAGTCGTGTCCCTATCCCCAGTCTTGGCCAGAGTCTGACGTTTCATAGGTCGCCTTTCAAAGAGAACTGCATGGTCTTGGTTCCTTCTGAAGATGGAAGGGAGTACAACTGGGCTCCGCTTGCTGGTTGTCTGTGGGAAGCACCCTCGCGCTTCAGAAGCAGACATCCCCTCAAGGCGCGCATGCAAAGCTTCTTGATCGAGTTTCCAAGTCTTTCCAGCCTCTTTATTGACGTTTTAGAGATACCAAACTGTGACTATTCTCACATCATTGACGAGTTGGAATACCTGAGCGACAAAGGGGACTCCAAGGTGGAGGATGTCTCTGATCTGTACCGAAAGCTCAACGCCATGATCGAGAACCTACCCACCGAGGCCCAGGGAGATATTAGGTTAGTAAGGCCATGCTGATGTACCTCTTTGGCTGTGACTGACATGAAATAGATCAGCTTTTATCGACAAAGGTCTGATCTACGCCGAGGAAGGGGGCCATGGGGGTTGGCACAAGGTGGCCAAGTGTCTATGGGCAAGCAAGAGCGAGCTCCCAGGATGGACACTTCTCGAACCCCACTACAAAGACTTGCACAAGTTCTTTGTCGAATCTCTCGGTGTCAAGACCCTCAGCCTCGAGTTGGTCCACAGCGAACTTGGCCGTCTGGGTTCCTCCTCCGACATCACCCGCGATCAAGTCGAGCCCTACATTTGGATGCTCAACTCGTACATCTCGGCAGGACGTCAACCCCCAGACGCGAAGACGCTCCTAGAGAGAAGAATCTTCCCAGTGCGATACCCAGCCGGTCATGTTCAGCTTGAAAAGGCCACGGTGGAGTTTGCCATTGTCGATCGGACGCAGCTGGGAGACATGTTCAAGCCTACGGTGAAAACCTTGGACTTTAGCCTTGATCAAGTCTGGAGACTTGGACCTACTCTGAACTGGCTGGGACTAGGAACGAGATACCTTTCAGAAGTGGTCCGGGAGGTTTCTCGAGTTCAAGGAGCCAGCAAGGAGCCTCTCTCTGCTCCTGAGCGAAGCATCAAGCCCAGAGCGCATGCACTCTATCGGTAATTCTCAAACTAATTAAACTTTTATAGACGTTTAACTAATCGTCGATACAGCATCGCATATCACTACAACAGTCCGTGGCTCAATGAGGGCGCCGATGCCTTCTACGAGACTCTCAAGAACGCTCAAATCTACGAAACCGACGGGATTGCAGCAACACTCTACATCAATCAAGACGGCCAAGAAAGATCCTACGATAAGTTCCGGAGTGATCTTCACATCGAGGAAGATGACGGGCAGCTAAACATATTTGTTCCTCGCGACAAGAGAAGCCAAGAGTCATGCTGGGCGCGGCAGCTTCCTCGGGGCCTCTTCAAATGGCTCATGACGACTCCAACAGACGGGGGCCGGGTGACGCTGAATGAGAAAGGCCTCAGACTTACGGCAAGTGTGCTCAGTTCCAGTCCCTTCATTATACCTGAGATCCTGGAGGACGAGGGTATTGCTGTCGGTGAGCTGGAGGACGATGACGCAGAAGACGAGCAGCCTGGGGAAGCCCAGGCTTTTGAGGGAGCTCACGCTATCCTGGAACCTCGTGTTGCCGAGACTCACGTTGTGCCAGAATCTCCCGTTACTGAAGAATCTCATGCTGAAGAATCTCACGTTGCCGGAGGAGTTACCGGCGCGTCGGATGAGGGCCCGATTGCTACCCCAACACTGGCCGAAACGGAAGCTGAAGAGACTCCGGGTCTGGAAACCACTGCGTCTTTACAGCTTGTCTTACTGAACAGACAAGAGGCGGCTGAAGGTCCTCAATTCATCCCAAGCACAATCTATCGCGAAGTGGCTACACCTTTCGTGTGGCGCCAACCGCCGAGATCAAGGCGATTCTCCAGCTCCGACCTTGCTCAGGATGTCAGCTACACTGAAGTAAGACGCGATCTCACCGTCACCAGCCATCGGTTGGAAATCTAGCCGACATCTGCTTTGCCTACCTAACCCTGGTTGATCGGGAGACGACCCAGTATCAGCCGGACAAGCGCGAGACTCCCACCCCGAGGAGCATATGACATGACTGGAGTGACACATGCCCTTTCTGACCTCATGGACCATAGTAGATACGACGGAGTTGATCAGTTCCAGCCATTCCGGTCTTTGTCCCAGCTAGAGCGCGACAGGAGGATTGATGCCGCTGGCGAACTCTATGTTTGAGCTATTGAAGAACCTGCGCCCTGGACTCTCTGGCTTCTCGCTCGATAACTGGAGGAGCACGATCCGGGGATACGCCTCAGCACACCCAGACTATGCCGACATTGAGCACTGGAACCGCAAAGAGGCTTCAAACCTCGAATACAAGGACAGCGAAGGCACCTTGACTGAGTTGTTGATTGAGAATGGGTACTTGCAGAGGGATATCTGGGAGGACAAGAAGCCGGAGTATCACCTCGAAGTCAAGACAACGACAGGACCGCGCGAAGATCCCTTTTATATGATCAAGGGCCGATGCAGATTGGTAAGTCGCCTAGCCTGGTATTCCCTTCGTGGGCTGACTTTTGGTACAGATGAACGAGTGTCGGGTCAGCATGGACAAGATTTATGTGTTGTTCCGTGCCTTTGAGGTTGAGAAGGCTGCTATACAGTTGAGAGTCTATGTCAACCCGACAAAGCCGGAGGAGTCGGGACATCTCATCGAGACATGGTCTGTAGGGCCTGATGTAGGATCTTGGATGTATGAATTAGCTTGCCAGTATCTTGTTTTTAATGTATTGAAGCACTCTTACAGTTGTCAACTGTACTATGAGGTAGCTTGTCCAACACCTGCAACCTGTTGATATCAAGCGGGACGGTGGCTTTTTGTGGGGAAACGGGCTAGGAATCAATTGCTTTTATATGCTATGCAGTAGAGAATCCTACTCCTCGGGGTCCAGATGCCACACGTCTCCCACTCGGAAGCCCTCCGGGAAGGGATCCGTAGGGTCCAGCACGACCTGCTTGAAGCTCGTGATCCAGGCATTTCCCGTCACAGAGGGATAGACGGCAGAGTACTCTCCCACCTGAGTGGTGCCCTCAACGCGACCAATAAACTCGGTTCCAATAACGCTGCGGTGGTAGAAGGGTTCGCCCTCGGCCAGCTCCCCCCTCGCGTGGAGGACGGCAAGTCGGGCGCATGTTCCCGTGCCGCAGGGGCTTCGGTCGAGGCGTCCGGGGGATACAACGACCGTGTTGACGGCCCTCTTGCCGTCCTTGTAGGACTCGAGGGGCTCGGCGAACTCGAGGATCGTGACGCCGCGGATGCTGGGGTTCTCGGGGTGGACGTGGTCCGTCTGCTGCATGACTGCCCGCTTGATTCGCTCTCCGACCTCGACGAGCTGTGCGCCGTTGGTGTTCTTGATCTTGAGGTTCACAGAGGCGGCGTCGACCAGGACGTAGATCATGCCACCGTAGGCGATGTCGACCTTGACGGCTCCGAGGCCCGGCACATCGACCTCCTTGTCGAGGGCGAAGACAAAGGCTGGGACGTTGTGGAATCTGACGCTCTTGCACTTGCCGTTCTCGCAGTCTGCGTACACCGTGACGAGACCGGCGGGTGTGTCGAGCTTGACCACCGTCTCGGGTTCCTGCATCGGGATCATGCCTGTCTCGAGGAGGCAAGTGGCCGTGGCGACGGTGTTGGCTCCGGACATGGGGGGGTATTCTTCGTGCTCCATGATGATGAAGCCATAGTCGGCTTCAGGGTTGCAAGGGGGGAGGACGAGGTTGTGGCACATGGCGGAGCAGCCTCGAGGCTCGTTGAGGAGGAGGTTTCGAAGATGGTCCTCGTTCTTCCAGAAGTATATCATCTTCTCGTACATTGTCTTTCCGGGGACATCGCGGACGCCTCCGACGACGACATCGCAGACCTCGCCGCCGCAGTGAACGCCGACGGTGTTGAAGCTACGCTTGAAGGGCATTTTGTGGGGGAATGAGGGTGCGTTTGGTTTGTGGGAAAGAAGCCGAGGGAGGTAAAGAAGTTGGAAGAATCAGGGTCTCTGGTCGAAACCCTTGATAACAGGACATAGAAACCCTAGGCATCTTATACTTGCAGGGTCCCTTCAAAGTCGGGAATAGTGTCAAGTCGGCAGCCACAACCGTAGTTGAACCCCACAAAAGGCATCTAGAAGCACCCGACATCTGCAAGGACAGCAGTCATGACCTCAGGAAATGTATCGAGTCAACTCCTATTCGTCGTCATGACATCTTATCAACCCTTCCCCTCCTCGTGGCGTGCTTCCCCGCACACAGGGTGTTTAGCGTAGCCGCAAGTCGCGGGGGGGGATGGCTTCTCCAACTTCCCGTTTAGGCAAAGGGGGGAAGTCTTTCAGCGATATGGCACCCGGGATCTCGGGATCGTTGGTCTTGTCGGAGGAATCGGCCGGTATTTACGGGGTTACACGGGCCCGGCAGTGAGTCCCGATCCTTGCGAGTCATACTTACATATATACATATCTATATTTAAACGTATGTTGTGCATCCTTGATCTTTCACCTACTTTCTGGTACGGTCTTGGTTTCGAGTTGCCGCTTCGATATTCAAGATACACGCCTTCAACTAACCATCTAAGCAATAACGACAACCATCCCGGCTTCGAACCCAATATTCGAAATGGCCAACAACCTTGTTGTCCTCAACGACTCTACCGTACATGAGCTCCTCATCGGCCTCCCCAGGGACGACATCCTCAAGTTCCAACACTGCCTCGAGGACTCACTCATCGAGTTCTCGGTCGGCGAGGAGAGCAAGTACCAGCCGACGCCAGACTTTGTAAACCGACCAACCGGACAAAAGACGCTCTTCCGCACATTTACCTCCCCTGACGCCGTGGGCACAAAGATCGTCGTCACCCCGGCCCCCGTCCAGGACGCCGACAGAAATACGGTCAACCCCCCGCTCAACGGTGTGCTGGCCCTGTGCGACGCGAGCGGACGGCCCACGGGCCTGCTCAACGCCGGGGAGGTGACGGGGTACCGGACTACGCTGTCTGCTTTGATCCCGTGGATGTGGAGACGCCATACGGAGGATATTGTCATTTTTGGTGCTGGGAAGCAAGGGCTTTGGCATACACGTCTCGCGCTTGCTCTCAGGGGCGACGAGATCAAGAGTATCACGGTTGTTAATCGATCTGCGCCTAGAGCTCAGGCGCTTGTCGAGCAAGTTGCAGAGGAGAACCAGAAGTACTGGAAGTCCGCAGCCGCCCTGAATGTCCTCGATCCTTCTCAGTCAGACTACGACCAACGGCTAGATGCTCTCCTGTCAACAGCTGACGCCGTTTTCTGTACGGTTGGATCCGCGAAGCCCCTGTTCTCACTCCAGTCCGTTCTGGGTGGAGAGACGCGAGACAGGCTCCCGTTTGTTGGAGGCATCGGCTCATGGCAACCTGACATGGTCGAGATGGATCCAGAAATGCTCCGACACGCCGCTGGACGAGCCGACTCTTACAGCCCACACGGGGCAGCAGGCGGGAGCATCGTCGTCGACGATCTCGAGGAGTGTCTCGTCAAGTCGGGAGAGGTCATACAGAGCGGTCTCAAGGCGGAGCAGATGGTGCAGGTGGGAGAGGTTCTAAGCTGGAGGCGGGGGGGGCAGTCCTCGGAGAGTCTCAACTCTTGGCTTGGCGAGGGCTTCGTCGTGTACAAAGGTATAGGGGTCAGCGTGACGGACCTCGCCGCCGGCAACGCCATCCTTGAGCTCGCCAAGGCCCGCAACGTCGGTGTATCCATCCCAAACGTCTAGCAACGGTGAGGTCGGCTCCGTACGTTTTTACATAATGATAACATCTCGGGGGGCGTGTATTCTGAGAGATAAAAAAACACAAAAAACGCTCAAGTCTCCGCCAGGATGGGATGGGGACTGGACCGTGGCGAGACGGGGGCAAGGCAAGAAACACCTGGTTTACTGGCGGGCTTTCCTATGATTAAGTGGTCCGGGGGTCTCACGGCGGCGAGTTAGAACGATTCGAAGGGGGGAGGCAAGGAAAGAGTGAGGCTTTATGCTGACTCGAAAAGGAGAGTGGACACCCACGGCATGGTTCCGATTTCTTGAGGCTGAATAGTGAGCGGCAATGGGGGAGTGGTAAACCAGGTGGTAGGTAGTAAGTATCCTTGTCCTTGCGTGCGAACCGTAAGCTCACCATCAGGACATTGTCCGTCTGCCGTCCCGTCCCATTCACTTGCCCGGTTCCGTTTGCGTAAATTACGTGCCTCTCTCCCTTTCACAAGGTTCTTGGCTCCTCTCAGATCCAAGCAGCGGAGGCAGTTCGTTCCTTTATCATCAGCCCACGAAACGTCGGTAGCCTTCCCGTGTGGGACACCCCCCCTTGTCAACGTCGGGAGTCTTCCCGACGGTCTCAACACCAACGGCTAGCGTAGCCGCTCCCATCATCTATCACAGTCCGTCCAAATATTCCACTTCCACTGACTTGGCGAAACTAGCACCACTGTGGAAGCCCCATGGGGAAGGTGGGAATACTCGGGGTTCGAAACTGCTTGGCTCTCCAGTCTCTCCAGTCTCTCTCCATGCTATGACGTCGCGTACCGTGTTGTTCTCTTACGGGGAAGCCGGGAGGTGGGTATGGCTCAGTTCAACACCTGCTCTGAGGCAGAGCAGCATCCATGCCAAATGCGTGTGAAACCCTGAAACTCGAGAGTCTTGGGCAAACATTGTTGAGCGGCTTTTTTAACCTTCTTCTCGAAGCCCAATGCTGCATAAACTTCTGTCAGGTATATAAGTCCTTGACATCCAGTCGATCAACCGGTCTTTTCTTTCCTTTTTGCCAGACCCAAGAGCCTCAAGTTCCAGTCCTTCTTCCTTCTTCCGGACCTTCTTCAATATCAAGCTATTTGATTCTTTAGTCTCAGACTTTTGATCAACAAGCCACCTGCAGCATCTAGAAGCCTTCTGGAACGTGGCACATCCCCCCCTACTCCTTCCCGCGAACCATTCCAGCCCGTTGCAACCCTACTACAAGCCTACCGAGCGCCACCATGCACGCCTCGCAGAACCCTGAAACAAAGGCCGTTGACGCCAACGACCACAAGGAAAAGGACGGTTCCTCGCTGGACGAGAAGCTCGGCAACAACACCGACCACTCTGGCACTCGCGACTTTGAGGCCGCTCACCATGAGGAGGCCAGCGGCGGCATCTTTGACGGCGAGAACGGCGAGTCCTTCCGTAACATGGGCCGCTGGGATGCCCTCTTTGCTTTGCTGTGTAACCAGTTTGGCCTGGGTGTTCTAGGTCTCCCTGGTGCCCTGAGAGATTTGGGTGTCATCCCTGGTATCATTGCCATCATCTGTATTGGCTGTCTCTCTGGATACACTGGTTATGAGCTCCTCCAATTCCACGCCCGATACCCTCACTGCGTTAATGTCATCGACATGGTGCGAGTCATGGGCGGACGTCCCTGGGAGATTGTCGCCGCCATTGCCCTTATCATCCAGCTCCTCATGACTTGTGCCTCCACTGCCGTCACGCTCTCAGTCGCCCTCAACACTCTCAGCGAGCATGGAACTTGTACCGTTGGCTTCATTGGGATCGCCTGTATTGCTTGCTTCATCCTCTGTATACCCCGAACGGCCAAGTTTATCGCCTATAGCGGTATCCCGACTGTCATCAGCATCGTCGTTGCGGCATTGGTTGTCATGATCAGCCTCGGATCCTCAAGCCCGTCCAAGGCTCCCGAGGGTTGGGACGCCAAGATCGTCGTCGCCGCCTCTCCCAGCTTCCGGACCATCTTCAACGCCTGTCTCAAGATCGTCTTTGCCTTTGCCGGCAATATCACTTTCCCTTCCTTTATGGCTGAAATGAGAAACCCAGTGAGGGACTTCCCCTATGCCCTCAGTGCTCTCATTACCATTTCTATTACCTTCTACCTGATCCTTGCCATCACCATCTATTGCCTCGCCGGCGAGTATACCACCTCCCCCGCGCTCGGCTCTGCCCCCATCATCGCGGCCAAGGTCGCCTACGGCCTCGTCATCCCCGCCGTCATGACTGCCGGTCTCGGAAACGGCCACATCGGCGTCAAGTACGTCTTTGTGCAGATCCTCCGCTGGCTCAAGAGGACCGACCAGGCCACGAGCAACTCTGCCTTTGCCTGGAGTATCTGGCTCGGCTCTGCCACCGTCTTCTGGATCCTGTCCTTCCTCGTCTCCAACGTCATCCCCATCTTTGACTCCATCCTGTCTATCAGCTCGGCCACCACCTATGCCTGGTTCACCTACGGCATCTCTGCCCTCCTGTGGTTCCACCTTAACAAGGGCCGCTACTTTAGCGGGTGGAAGCAAATCACCTTTACTCTCATCAACGTCTTCCTCGTTGGCTTCTCTCTGCTTCTCAACGGTGCCGGTCTGTGGGCCTCGGTGACCGAGATGCTCGACCTCTTCAAGGCAGGCGGCGTCCGTGGTGTCTTTGACTGCGGCGACAATGCCATCTTCTAACCGCCAAACTGTCAAGTGTCGAGGATATTCGTGTAGATCACTAGTTCAACTTGTGAGGTAGTTGAAGACTACCCGCTTTTGCTTTTTCCTATCTTGTCTTACCCGGCTTGTTTTCAATTTTGCTCGAGAAAAATACCCAAAGAATAGCTCGCATATAGAATTGAATTACAGCTCCCGCTCTATCAAACGAAGGTTTCCCAAACGTGATCGACACACGTCATCGATGGTGCAGATAAATCTAAGCAAGGGGCCAACCCTTACAATCGGAAACGACTAACGGGTTGGTTTATCAAAGATCGCCTGGTGGAGCTTCGACCTTGCAGTGGGCGTGGGGAAGCCCCCGAGAATCCGAGGCCTTGCCAAGTGTTGGCTCAAGGCGCGTAAGCTAACCCGATTTCCACTCTGAATAGTGCTCAGCTTTGAACTCCTTGGCCTGTGCTGGAGGTCAAGATACGTAGAGCCCATCTCTTGTTCCGCTCGAATCTAAGGCGGAGCCGCGGAGGACATCAGCGAGAAGTCTACGGAAGTACCTGCAGCATCTCGATACATCAAAGCATGATAGCGCAGTCTCCTACAGGGTCTAGGATGTTGGCCATGGGCTAGCCGCTCGTCTGGACTGTTCAGGGGTGGGAGATGAATCTTGCCGCGACTTATTGCCGGCTCGGGACATCCAAGTGGTGGCACCTGGCCCCCTTGTCACCGGGGACTTTTCCTTAGAATTGCTGCCTGAACCTTTTAACTTGAAACTATTATCCCCTCTAACCTTTACCGTTAGGGTTCTTTTTACCTCTAAGATATCACTGGTTATCTATCATTGTCCTTGAACTGTCATCGAACCCACTATCCTTATCTCTGCGTCGAAAATGGTAAACTCTCTATTATCCTTCTAAGAGGACTACTTCCTGTGAAACCTTGCAATTAGTCAAGCTTCGCACCATAACTGCACCGCAGCCATAAAAGCACGTCATAAAAGCATATAATCAAGGTTTTCACGAACTTGTATATTGGAAGAGACTGTTATCCTGGAGGCCGAGCCAACACCATCTAGCCACGCTACTACTTCTACATATCCCAGCTCCCCCTACTTCTCCTCCGGCTTGCGACCCCACACAGACTTGAGGCGGAAGTAAGCATGGTTCTTGGTGTTTCGAAGCTCCCGTCTGACGAGGGCGATGTAGACCTGCACCTCCTCCTTGGACCACCCCAGCATGTCAGCCACGAATACGATGAAGCCCTCAGTGTCCTGTATGCCAAAGAGCTGTCCAAACTCTCCAATCTCCTTGAGTCTTGGGTCCTTGGGCCAGGGGTTAACCGGGCACTATCATCGTATTAGCTTTCGAATACTGTCAAGTAGGTGAAACATAGGTACCTTATAGTTCCATTCTTGAATGTCGACAAAACCTGCTTCCTCCATGGCCTTTCTCTGTATGCCCTCATCTAGCACCGTAAAGGTCCGCCCCGTCTTCCTGGACGCCTCGATAAAGATATTTCCCCAGCGGTCCAACGCCGAGTCCTTCTTAACGGTGCCGTCATCGCTCTCGATGTAGGGCGCCGTTTCGAAACTCTCTAGGTATCCACCGGGCTTGGTGGCCTTGAACGCCTCCTTGAACAGTTGGTTCCAGTCGGGGATGCATCCGATCAGGTACCGGATATGGATATAGTCAAAAGTGTCAGGGGCAAAAGTCCACTCCTGAGTACAATCCTCGATCTCACTTGAACATTGGGAGAAGCGATGTGAGTTACGGACAGAGACATATCTCAGAAGGGGTCTTCTTTTGCTTACAATTTCAAATTAGGGGGTATCCATGCTGGCTGGATAGGTGAGACGTCGGTGCCAATGACATCACAGCTGGGATATTGGTCTGCGAAGTCACTGCAGGGGGTTAGTCAATACGCTACTTGGGCCGTCGTTACTTGACTTACATAGCCCACATTCCTATACAGATTAATCGATTAGCCTAAATCAAGTCATATAATCATTGTTGCTTACCAGTTCCACATCCAACATCGAGAGCTTTCTGTATCCTGGTCAGCCATCATGAACCCCAAACACAGACGCATCGTTTACCTGAATGTCAGGCTTTAGAGGCGCAAGATGCATTTTGCCATCTTTGCACAAGGTGAACATGTGATGGCTGTGACTCTGTCAATAATGCTTCACGATTAATTAACCATACTCTACTCACGCAATATCCATGGCCTCACTCTGTGCTTCGTCGTTGGATCCCCTGCCACCAATCAGCTTCAACCCTCGACAGCGAAACCCAGAGGCAAATACCAGTAAGAGGCGTTTCCCCTCTCGCTGTGATAGGTTCTTCCATGGATGGTCCGGTAGTGGAGGATGCTGGACGTGATGGAGGCGGTGGAGCTGTTGGCGTCCTGTCCAAGAGCCGAGTCGCCGTCTCCCTCATAGTGCAGGTTGTCGTCGGCCTCGATGATCTGCTCTCCCGGGTTGGGCGAACCCGTGGCTCGCGACTTGGGGCTGCTGTGACCAGACATGATGTTTCGTTCAACCTTCTACCAATCGAAGATTTGTGATTTGAGGGGGTTCACGCTGAGGGTTTTCCACGGCTGGCCGTTGTGCCTTTTTAAAAACGGGCGGCAAAGGCGGGACAACCTTGCTACCAGTCGATACATGTCAGTCTCGTCACCTGTTGTCTGCACGTTATCTGCAGTTCCTGCTGATTCGGACCCAAGGATCCTTGCAGTTGTCTCAGTCACGGTCGTAATTCCCCCATTTGTGGGGTTGCTCGACTGACAGGCAAGGTTGTCTATGGAACTGCCCGCATATATGGCATCCACCTATGGCCGGGACCAACACGCGCTGTGTCGTGATAGACAGTGCGCCTCTACCCCAGACTCGAGGGATCTGGGGTACCAGCTGTTAGCATGGACCTTAGCCGAGGCAACGCCCACACCACCAACTGTTGAATGGGATAATTAGCATCAGTTGCAACTGCTTGTCTCGGCCAACCTCCAGTCTGTTGCGAGGGTCGGGTCAAAGACGAGCTCTATCTCGAAAATTTTCTTTACTTATAATAGGGCTGTCAACTTGGCCAGATATTTTCTACCAACACCAGCCAAGGCACTATTGATAATTGTCATCGTTGCCTATTATTTCAATTAGTAAACTGTAGTCTCAGGGTTGAAGAAACGAAGACCTGAGGCATAGTGACAAATCAATTCACTCTGGTTATCATAGTTGTAGCCACGTGGAAGCCACGAGTGTATGAGGGTGAATCTAGTGCAGTAATTATTGACTCTCCTGCCTTATATATGAACTAGTTTCGAAACACATAGTTGCTTATCGCCCTAGTCTTGAGCCGTGACTTGGCAGACGCGCACGCGCTAGCGTGGCACTCTTTCTGTCTTAGTTGTGGCCAGTCATGTCTAGGTTCAACAACCTGGAACTCTGTATCTCACAAGTCAACTAGAATTTGGATAGTATTGCTCTATCTATCTCTTTAAATTATCACAAACATGTTATGCCAGATACAGGATTGAGTAATCACATGTTGAATCCCATAATGCTTCGAGGAGCTAGGAAATAACAATTGACAACAAGCTCAAAACTATCAAGACGTGAGACAATGCTGAGAGAAATAGGAGATACCTTAAGTCAATTGCCTTGGGTTATCAAGATCTACCATCACTTCACCAGGCGCCACTCGTCAGTTATCTGCTACCAGTTCAACATAGACTATGCGGCCAACCGAGCTACCCTTTATCAAATCACACCCAGTCTATGTAGCAGGTCCCACCAGCAATCCACCTGGCCCATCCCTTGTATCCTTCTTATTCCCATGCCAAGACTAGAGTGTGGGCGGCCTTCGTCTCCGTCCTCTCGGTAAGGCAAGGGTTTAGCTTTATTCGTTTCACGCTTACAGTGTCTCATAAAGATCCAGAGCAAGTCCCATGGATTTTTCAGGAGCCGAGTCATCTTTCATCATGACCTCAAGGAAGGCCGCTTTGGCTAACCTTTGGATCGACATAAGCTCTACTAGATACACTGCTAGTCTCCAGTGGTCATGGCAATTCGTTTCCTGAAAAGGGGCCGTTGAGTCATTCGCATGAGCATCGGCACGGCATGAGGTACAACGCGGCATCCACACATTCCCAACAATGCAGAAACCGGCCTGCACGGTTCCATCGGCCTTTGTTTGACATGGACCAGGAAGCCCCAAACTGGACAATCAACTACCCCGTCTGGGGGACTAGACAGCTCCATCACCACTCCTCAGCTCAGCCTCGGAACCTCGGACCGGCCGGGCTCAGCTTGCAGCCTCGCCAAGAAGACAGCTCCAGGTTCGGCAATTTAGTCAAAGCGGCCAGAGTTTTGTTGAAACGGAGCCTATTTCGCAGCCTTGAAATGACACGCGTCGCCAAGGGTCGTCGTCCGAGAGGTCAATCAAGATCGAGAAGCCAAGGATGAGATGACTTGAAGGGCGTTCAACGCAGGATTCTTGGCCGCTTTATGTGGATTGGTGTTGAAGCATGGACGACAGGGGGCGTGCGAGATGACATCGTGCAGAGATGCCGTATTGGGCAACATTCTCGGGAGGCTTCCCGACGGTGTGCGGTTGTTAGGGGGGGGTACGTATCTTCTCCTGTGAACTAGCCGTTTTGGGTATCCCAAAGCGACAGGGACTCAGGCCATAAGACATTCGAGAAGCCCTAGGATCCGACAGAGCCTCACGCTGTTTGCAGGCGTTGTCACCATCTCGCATTTGTTGGTTCGGACTGTCGTGCCCTGGCTCTCGCTCTAATAGCCGACATGAATGAATCGGCAATGATGAGTAGGTAGGTACGTACCGGATAGTTGATGACGTAACCAACCGAACCTTTACCGGTGCCTAGGTAGACTCTGTTTCCACGCTAAGCCCTAAGTGGCCTTGGTGCCTGGAGAGCTCGTGCTCAACACCAGCGTGAAGTGAAGCTGGAGATGGCATCTCAACTTTTTTGACTTTGGACATCACAAATCCAACAGCACACGTATGCCCCCGCAGACGTCTTATCACGTTCAACGCGCAACCTTATCTCAGCCCCCTCCTCCATATTAATCTGCGCCGGCCGATCCTCGAAATCTCTTCGCCATCTCAACCCCCGTCTATCATGAGATAGCACCCCACGACAACCCTGACTGACTGATTGCGCCGCGCTCCCCCCGTCGCCCAACATGTCAGTCAGCCCGGCGCCTTCGCTCCAGCTGGCCGAGTATCTGGAGAAGCTCCCTGGTACCACGTTCAGGAAGCTGTACCAGCAGCCCTCGACAGCCTTTGCCATCTTCCGCCGCATGCTGCCGCACCTGGGTATGTCTCCTCGCACGTCTGATGCCCAGCGCTGAGCGCAGTCACTAACGCGGGCATCCTAGCAAAAACCTTTGTCATGCGCATCCTCTACTCCCCGAAGCCGATCCTCCTCACCGACCTCGACGACTGGGTCAAGCCGAGCGCCAAGCGCCAAAAGGACCAGGCCCTTTCCATCCTACGCGTCCTCTACATCGTCCAGATCACCGCGCCCTCGAAAGAACGACCACAAGAGATGCAGCTGACGACAAACTTTAAAACCTCGCTTCGACTCGCCCTCTCCGGAGGTGGCTCCCACAACTCGTTTGGCGTGCCCTCGAACCTCCAGATCCCCCCCGAGATCGACATCTTCTTCCTCGACCGCTACGCCAGGAAGAAATGGGAGGATATTCTGCACTTTGTTGTGTCCAGTGTTGGTTATAAGAGCACAGGCGACGTTTCCGGTCCCAATAAGAGTGTGAAGGAACTTCTCGTCGCTGGCCGTCTGGTCGACCGCAGGCCCAATGGCACAGTGGGCATTACGCAAGCTGGCTTTACCTTTTTGCTTCAAGAGGCCAACGCCCAGGTCTGGACGCTGCTCCTCCTCTGGCTCGAGGCCATGGACGTTAATAAGGGCGCTGGCCTCGAAGCTACTGACATGCTGTCCTTTCTCTTTGTTCTCGCCAGTATGGAGCTGGGCCACGCCTACGACACAAACGCACTGACTGAGCAGCGTAAGAACATGCTCCCGTCTCTCGTCGACTTTGGCCTCATCTACATTCCCAACCACAAGCGCTCCATGTTCTTCCCAACCCGTCTGGCAACGACCCTCACCTCGAGCGGCAACAGTCTGCGCAGCATCAGTGACGGTGTAGCAGCTGCCACAGCTGCCGCCCTCCAACCAGGGCAATCCGGCGCATCTGGCGGCAGCACAACAGGTTCTGGGCAGGAGCAGCGCGGCAGCGTCATCATCGAGACAAACTACCGTATCTACGCATACACCCAGTCGACCCTCCAGATCGCCGTCCTCGCCCTCTTCTCCAAGCTCTCGATGCGCTTCCCCGATATGGTGGCCGGCCGCCTCTCGCGCCAGTCCATCCGCCAGGCCATCAAATTTGGCATCACGGCCGACCAGATCATCTCATACCTGGCCGCCCACGCGCACGACCAGATGCACCGCACAGCCGCGCTCAACAGCAAGCCCGTCTTGCCCCCGACGGTCGTCGACCAGATCCGCCTGTGGCAGCTCGAGAACGAGCGCATGAAGACGACGAGCGGCTTCCTGTTCAAGGATTTCGAGGATCACAAGGAGTACATGGCCGTCGCCGGCTTCTCTGAAGAGGTGGGCGTCCTGGTGTGGCGGAACGACATCAAGGGCATGTTCTTTGCGAGCAAGCATGAGCAGATTCGTGACTACCTGCGCATTCGCAAGAAGGCCGAGTAAGTTCACTGTGAAGAGATTACCAGGATATCGAAAAACAGATTCATACACGATGGGGCGGGGGTGATCAACAGCATTGGAGTTCAAGGCGTTGGAATGGAGATCTAAAATGAACTCTCCAAATTGCGTTTCCAGGATCAGGGCACCACGGAAAAGGAGGACTATTGGTACAGAACAGTATGGATTTGGGTTGTTGTAATGCCAGTATTTTATTGGGTTGGCTGTAGGTATACCGCTAGATTGTCAGTCTCAAAGTATTCGCAGTATTTGTGGTGTTTGAAGCCATCATCAAGTGCAGCCATACTCGTAGTCTCACACAGATGTCCGTCAGTCCCTTGAATATTCAGGCTATAGATCAACGGAGAGTAAGATGTGCCCTCTTCATTGCCAACTCACATGCACCTGGGTAGATGAGCATTATTGATGTCGGTGCACTTAATACGGCACAGCCTCATCAAGTCCACAGCATTAGAGGGGAATTATTAATTGGCTTTGTTGACAGCCAGGTGAGAGCGTCTTCTACACTCTACAATGTCTATGTCTATTGATTAATACAGCTTCCGCCCTATTTCTTCCCCTCGAGACTCTTCCATGGTACATGTCTCATCCACTGATAGTCAAACAACGGTATACACACCCCAACGCCTTGCGCATGATAACAGATATGAGTCGATGAAGGAACAAACCAAAACGCCCAGTGTCGGCTCAATCTTTCCCACATTGGATGATAACTCTGCACGTCTCGCGACAATTCTTTCTTCAGCCCAAACAAAAACAGAAAAAGACCCGGAAACAGACAGGGTGGGTGGTGGATTCAACAATCAGCTTGTACTCCAACAACGACCATTCAGCTGATGGTCAACCTCTTCTTTCGCCCTCCGACAGTGGGGATAGACTTTTGCTTCTTCGTAACCGGCACATTCGAGCGCTCACGCAGTGCCGACAAGCTTCGTCTGTCGCTCTTGCGAGGCCCAGCACCAAAGATCTTTCCCATGAGGCTCTTGTCCTCCATTCGACCACCTTTGGGAAGCAGTCCGGGCTTTCCCATCCGGCGGGCGTAGGTTTGCTGCCAGTCGTGCAGCGAACGACGTGCCTCATTCGTTGAGCAGCGGCAGTCAAGGTCTCGGAAAATCCGGAGGCATCGAGCGTCCTCATCTTCCTCAGGAGAGCTTCGTGGCTTTGACGACGCCAAGGAAGTCAGAGCTGATGTGGTGGTGGAGTGAGAAAGGTGAGTTGGCCGAAAGTTGGCAGCGACACGGTCAGGCTTGATGGTTTGCTTTTGGGGGGGTCGGAAGGGAGGCAAAAGAGGTGAGAAGTTCATATCGCTCTCAAACTCTTCGGCAGAGAAACGATCGTTGAGGGAAACGAAGCGACCAGACCAGTACGCTGATGGCTGCGCCGTGCTGATCTGTCGAGGATCAGGCGGTTCCTGTGTCTCGGGAGTGCTTCCGCTGCTAGATCGGGAGAGAGACGTCAACGAGGGACGTGGCAAGCGAAGACGTGAGGAGCTCGATGTGAAGATTCTGGTCGACGATGACGACGAGGAGGAGGCTTGACGAGATTGGTCGCCCGAGGGACGAATGCTGGTTGGCCTCGCGTTCAATGACGGTCTGGAAATGGAGTTCTTGAGCTCGCTCAGAACATTCATAGTTCGAGACTTTGGGAGCCGACTCTTGGAAGCTGGCTTGGGGTTCTCCTTGATCTCGTGGCCCGGAGGAGGGACGTTCTCATCCTGGATGATCGTTTCGAGGCTCGGAAAGACGCTATAGCTCGAGCTTGTGAGCAGCGAACCATTGGAGCTCTGTCTCAAAGAAACAAGGCTTGGAGGGGATTTTGTCGACGAGGGGATTTTGCATGTTGTGGTGGCGTTGAATGCCGACTTGGCAACTGTCGGGGGACTGGCCAGGGACCCGTGCTCTGAGAAGCCAGCCGAGATGCGTCTGGCGGCCTTTTTTGCTTCGACATGCTCGCTGTCGCAGAAGATTTCAGTCGAGCTGCAGTCTTTGATGCCGGGGACGATCATGAAGTTGTCGCTTCGAGTGAGATCGGGGCCGCGGGAGTTCTTGATCGGGCCAATTGGTGCCGAAATGGTTAGCCGCTTCTTCTTGACTCTGATCAAGGTCTTGGCCGGGGTGGGCAGTCGCGGCCGAGATGCCATTCTGCTTTCTAGTCCAGCTCGAAAGGCCTCCATGGCGTTGGACGCAAAGTGTCGGGTCGACTTGATCGAATCCGGCGGGCGATTGAGTTGAACCGTGGTTGCGGGACGATGCTGAGGTGATCCTTTTGCTGTCGAGAGAGTAGGTAGGCGAGCATAAGCTGACGTCTTAGCTAATGAATGACTTAGAAGCCAGTGATGCGAGCCAACACCGTGAGTATGTGCAAGACCGTGTCGCCAGCCTCGAGTAGTAGTCGCGAGGCCATCCGCATGCGACCAACCAACTCAGCAATGTCTCTGCGCCGCGTTCGTAGGGGATGTCTTGCTTGTGGAGGTATTATCAATAGGCCTCAAACCGATCCGAAAGGGAAAAGTCCAAGACTTCGCAGACGATGCAGGCGAAGGCGGCGAACGGGTGTTCAATGCAGCGGCAGAAATGGATCGTGAAGTTCAGGACGGTCTCATACTCGTGAGAGGCGTTGAACGTGACGCTTGAATGCACCTGGAAGTCGCGAATGGAAGATCGACGGTGATGGTGTGGATGGAAGACTTTGCCAATGTTTTTCTCCAGATTTTTTGTCGTGGTCGGTTTTGTTATTGTTTGTTGTTTATTGTTGACGGCTGGCAGTGTGAGGTTGGTTTGCCAGCTGGCGGGCACTCGAAATCGGGCCCGACACCAAAAAAATGAGGAAGGAAGGAAGGATGGAGACCGTCCCCTCCCATCTTTTTTTCTACCTATCAGTCTCATGTGATTCTATCCGTCGTTTCAATTTCATGATAAAACAATCGTTGCCTCGTAATTCCGTTCTTGGTGATAACCTCTACATGCGATCATTCCGTGCCATGTCTATCGCCCCCGGGTCCATCCCACGAAACCGACTCTAGTGAAAGCATTTTAAAGCCGTCCGTTGCTTTCCCCATTGACCGCATGATTGTCGCTGCCGTTGTACATCTCGTCCTCCCATCCGTCTATCGTGAACTCGAACTTAAGGTCGCCCTCGCCGCGAGGCACCGCATGGCCATTCCCGTCCCAGAGCGCCCGCTCGACCATCGTCACCTTGCCCTCCCAGTCGACCAATACCACCGTCTGCCTCTGCGTGCCGTACATTCCTGTCTCGAAGCCCATGATTGTGCTGGTGGATGGCTCCGGTCGGCCCTCGGCCATGAGCTCTTCTGCCGCTACCTGATCGTCGGACGCCCAGTCGCCAGCTCCCTTTGACATGGCCTGTTCCATCGCTTTGCGATGCGTTTCGTCGCCGATGAGTGGGATAAAGATGCTGTGCTTAAGCTGGCTGATGTACTCGAACAGACTGGCATTCTCGTTCTGTGGCAACGTGTCGTTGTCGAGAATAGAAAAGAGGCTCGCGACAAAGTCATCCTGGCTCGACTCCTTGGAAACTGCTTCATCAATAGCTTCGCGCATGAGCTTCTTGCCGTCGGCAATCTTGGGCCACTCATCCCGCTTCCCCGTGGCGTCAAACGCCGTGTTGCTCAAGCCCCAGATCTCGCCACGCTCTTTGCCCACGATGGGCACCTCCTCGACGTTGCCGGCGCGGTTGCTGATGATGGCGATGCCCTGGCTCTTCTTCCTCAGCTTTCCGCATACCATGGAAAACCCTCCGACGCCCTTGACACCGTCTTCCTTGACCAAATTGTGGACGCTATCCTTGATGCTCTCGTCAGGTGGGGCTCCCAGCCAGGCCGTCACCATACCGCCTCGGCTCTTGACGGCGTGAATGGGGTGCTTAACGTCCTCGATGTCGGTCTCACGGTAGTTGGTGAGCACTGCCAAGAGGCCATCCTTGGTTATTCCCATCCATGTTCCCTTTTCTGCTCGCTGAAGGTCTCGCGCGGACAAGACGGGGCGGCCAGACGTGGCATGGGTCCACCAGCTCGGCCGCGAAGTTGGGCGGAGGATGTACTCATCCCGGTTGTCGACGGCGATCAGCGCATAATCAGGATGCGCGGTGGTGAAGAGGACGATGCACATGATTCCGGTGTGTCTGACTATTCAGATGCAGTCCCTTTTGATGTTTGCTTTTTGGTGTTTCCCTAGTCTCGGGTCCTCGGCTATGTTGAGAAGTGACGTTCTGTTAACCTTTTTGGCGAAAGTGGCGATCAGACACCTGACACAGTGGGGGGGGGACTCTCTGGGCTTTTAAAGATGACAACCCCAAAGAAATCAACCTTGTTAATGCCCTGGGTTCAGTGGATTGGGCCTCGACCGGGGGTAAGACACGAGTTCCGTCGGCCCATACACGATCAAAGAACGTGTTCGGTCGAGCGAGAGCGGCGACGGGACCTCGGCACCCGCGCTTTGTCTGACTTGCCTTGTCTTGTCCTTTGCCATGCCCGGGCGATGGGTACATGATCTGATGTTGCAATCCGGCTTCGGGCGGCTTCCGGGGCTGCCACATGTTGCGGGGGAACGGTGAAGGCTTGACGCCACTACGGTCGCACTTTGGGCCGAATCCGCAAAATGTCGGTGTTGATGTTGAACACTTGCTCATATGTCCATAGATGAACAGATTGATGGCAGAAGTGTATCTCTTTACGAGACTGGTTTATTTAAACAACCCAATTTTAGGCAGGAATCTCATACGAGGGCTTTTCAACGCCATCATTCTGCTCCTCATGACATGTGCCTGGCTCTCGGACTGATTACGGTCGCACATGAGGCAAAATTGGCAAGAGGTGAAATGCTCTACTTACCCATATAAGAGTGAAATGTCATTCAATGCGATGACAATAGGCATTCTTTTGTTTTCTATAGATTCTGCGTATTATGGGGATGGATGTTTTTGAATAACACGTCGCAAACGGAAGGTGCGACGTTGCGGCTACTATCGATGAAAGCATAATTTAGGAATGCGGCCTGCAAAAAGTTTCAAGAGTCTGCGAATAAACAAGACATCATGAGGATGAAAACAATGGTTTCCTCGTCCGTGATTTTTCTTATTTAATCACGTATGTAAATGCGCGTTCTTTTACTGCTCAAAGCGTCAGCTTGTTTTATCTTGTGTCTAAGACGAGGGAGGTGGGGATTTCAAACCCGAGAGACACCATGATGAAGAAGATCCGATGTGACTTGACGCGTCAGGCTGATCTGAATTCCGTAGAAACGATGTACATTTACATCTCATCTTTCAACCAATGTGGCCCCTTGGGGTGTGTTTTTCATGGTGTCATGAACCTGCCTTCCATCCCAATGAAAGTGGCGCACGGGGCAGGGCCTATGACTCCTTCAGCACCGGCCACTTAAGTGGCGCTCGACGCCCAACTCAAAACATTGAACATCAGATTAAGCATCGAGTAGAGGCGCATCAGCCCCATCCCCGCACCTTGATACAGCCCTAAAATCGGGGAGTGGCTTCCTTGCCCCAACCTGTTCTTCATGCCTTGTCTGTCACGTGGGGTTGGGCGAGTAGTGAGTTGTCCCTGCACACTGAAACTCTGAGGATCTAGGCTCCACTGGTGTTTTTGTTTTTGTTTTTTACTAAAAGAAGTTGGGAATGGGGCGATGATATGGAAGTGAGGCTCAGAATAGCATCAAGATATCACCGGTGCGTCCGACGATGAGATCGGGCCGCGGTGTGATGCCACATTCAATTCATTTAACGATGGATGCACTCTAGTTATAGCCATAACGGTCCGTCTCTGTGGAAACAATGTTAAACTTTATTTAACATCGAGTCAACAAGGTGCTTGTTGACAGATGACCACAGGACGACACGACAGAGGAGGTCAGCACTGAAAATCCATCTATAACTCGATGGTACCATGAAGGAATCCATCGCCACCTACTTTGGCACGCAAATTTAAGTTATTGGGGATCTTGTCGTGGAAATCCTTGCTGTGTATCACCCGCACTTTGTTGGGGTGCCTCATCAAGGGGGGTTTCTTTGGGGAAAGGCGACGGCACGAGTGCTGTCAGTGCCGCTGCCTAGCCTGTATTCCCCATACGCACAGAGGGGGGGAGAATCTCGGGGCCGATCGCTTCATGGGGTGAAGAAATGCTGGTGATATGGGCCGCTGACCAATAGCCGACATGGACTGGACCATAGAACTAACAACACTACGCCTCAATTAATCCAAATTACATCTAGGCATCCCAAAATTGACATTTCTTTCATTACAGCGATCTGTAATTCATATTCCCATCACTTCTTCCTGCTTCAATTTCAAATCCTCAGCGTGGGGGTACGTGTCGCCCCTTGATGCAGTCGCCAACTTTATGATTCAATGTCGTCATCTGCAAAGATAGATATCCTAGTGCCAAGGGGTGGCTTGGTACCATCTGGTTTTCTCGCTCTTCCGAGGGTGTAAATTCAACCGTGGAAAGCTTCATCCACGTCACTGCCCTCCCAGATTGCGCCCCCCCACAAACGACGGCGCGCGCAACTCAATCCTTAAATCTCTTCCCGCCTCTCCTAACCCACAGACCGACGATACGCGCAAGATAGAAGCAACATCCAGCCTTAGGCACAGGCGGGATCGTAAAGAGTCATTTCCCCGAGATATCCCATTCCCCAACATCCCCCTCGGGCTCTCTGGAAGCCGTTTGTGATTCTATGTGCACTCCCCTACCTGGAAAATTCAGGGGGGCCTCTAGGCCTATCAGCAAATAATCAGGCCCCGGGGATTTGTTGAGTGATCTTCTGGGCCTGGAGAAGCTTGACCAAAACATGTGCCGAGATCTCAACTCGTCTCACACCCAGCCTACGATAATCATCACAGTGCTCAATTATGACCACGAACAAAGTCTGGTAGATATTTGAAATTGCTAGTGTGCTATTCTGGCGAATTGATCATTCTCATCCAAGTAATTGTCCTCTGTGAATATGTATATGGAACAATAAACGACACTTATAACGTCTCTAGGTAAGGGCATCCAGGTCTCCTTCATAACTTCACACCCTTCACCGAGAAACTTAATATCACTAGAGTCATGCCGAATCTTCTAGTCCTGGTTGCATTGCATCCAGCCATGATCATTCACCCCCAATAGCCCCAACAAGAGAGAGACCGAGATGGAGGCTACGTACTGCCAGATTCTAGTATATAATCCCTTCTTCCCCGAAGTCCTGGTGTTTGATTCTCTTCACCATCACACCCTTCCAGATCCAGATCGTCAAGCTTCTCTAACATCTTGATCACTTACCCTTCTCAATCACCAATCTTCAAAATCAGGACAAGTTCCCTGATTTCTTTAACACACCACAGCGCCTAATCGATAGGCCCATGTCCTTCCCAACGATCTGTTCAGCAGATCAGCAGCTGAAAAAAGTACGTGCTCCATACTGATTTGTCTTGAAAATACTTGCTAATTTGGTCAAGCAGAACATTATCGAAATGGACCGCACCAACCATAGTGCAGAGATGCAGGCCGCCTTAATTTTATGCGCTCTGAGGACTGGCATTTGGGAGAAGAGCACATCTCCAGATGCGACAGTCACTGGCTCCGTTTCTCCTGCCTCTGGTCCGTCTACCTCCCCTCCTACCCCCCCT
>JABFEX010000116.1:0-32410 GCA_013623515.1 Fusarium illudens
GTGTGGGAGAGTGTAATCTTCTTGGCACGGGCTCGGGCTCCGGATGACGGTTTCCCATTTTCTTCACGTTGACCGGGCTCGCTGTGAATTGAGGCTTTTTGTTGGCCGGATGTTCAACATCAGTCAATATCAGGCAGTTTCTTCCTCATCTACCAGCTTCAAGTCATGATAGTCTCGGGCACCGACTTCTCTATCTCTCTCCATATCTCTCTTCCTCCCGGCGGTGCGACCCCGATAACCCTGACACGTGAGCCGTGATCCGGTGCCCCCAAGTATCAGATCTTGGCCCCCGTCCCTTTATCTGACGCGCTCCATGTCCTGCCTTCCGTCTCCCTCACAACCGACCCCGCTCTCTGTTCAACTCTTTTTTTTTTTTTACTCACATTCACCTTGGAATGCAGGAATGTGGGCGATTACGAAACGCTCTGCAAAAACGGGTCACTCGCAGGAGCCAAAGGAAAAAAACATTTTGGGCTTGTCTCGTATTGTCTTATTTTTGCCTCGTTCTTAGCTTGCTCAGCCACTCTTGTTTTTCCTCGTCTTCTTGGGCTCTCGTCCCTGACCGCTTCTCCTCCTTCTTGTCTCCTTGATGCCTCTGCTACAGCAACGGGCTGCCTGCCTGCGCAGATGTTGCAAACCAGTGACGACAGAGCTTGCAACCAAGCTCGAGCTGTCCTCACCCCCTCCTTCTTGTCGGCCGATCACCGCCCATGATGGGTGGTGGGTGGATGAGCTGGCAATCCGGCTCGGGGACTAAAATTAGCCCCAAGACTTTTTTAACCTTCCGACGGACGACGGGGACACAAGGCCGGGTTGCTCAAAGCTGGAAGCTGGAGGAGCTTGGAGCGAGAGCTTGCTTGGAGCTGAAGCTGAAGCTCCCAAAGTACCGAAGCTAGAGTGAAGCCAGAGGAGAGGAGTGAGGTCAGAAGAGGTAGCCCGTTCTACGGATACTCTGGCCCACGACAGGCGGTGACTGGGTCGGGCTTCTTTGGTTCCCGGGGCTGGCCGTTGCAGCAGCGTCCTGCCGATGATGGATGTCGACGTGCTGCCGTTCGATGTGACTTGTCTCACATTTTGGATGTTGGTTCGCAGCGCCAACATGGCTCTAACCTCAGCGTACGCTATCGATTTCCACCCCTTCGAGGCTGGCCGAGCGGGACCTCGACGACAGATCCTGGACCTGGACTCAAGCTACCTGCCTGCTTGCTTTCTTGCTTGCTGCTGGCCTCAGCACGCTCGCCCAGATTCATTACTTTGCTCCGTGCCGTGTAGCTGTGACCGGGTTGGGCTCCAGCGCCGGAACCGCTCGTGGCGTCGGGTTTCTCTGAGATGGGCTAGCAGCCTGAAATCACACACACCCAAGGACCAACTCGGCTCCACGTGACGGCGTGGAATTTGCCTCTTTTCGGTCACTTGCACGGCAGCGAAACAGACCAAGCAGGCTGGCTGGTCGAGCAAGGTACAGACAGTACGGTAGCAACCGTACAGTCGCAGCCACCCAGGGATCGAGAGAATCGATCACCAAGAGACGAATGAGAAATGTCGGTGTGCCGAACCTGAATCCGGCGATCTGGACACCTCCGTCACTGGTCGCTCGCATCTCATCAGAGACAAATGCAATGCCAGCCTCGTGTGCTTGCTTGACTTTTGCCTTTTTGCCATGGCCTGTGGCTCACTCACTCACTCATTCATTCACGGCACTCTTTTCTTATTGTCCCGAGAATGGACGAGGCAGCAGCAGCAGCTCCACAGCTCTCGGATCTGCGTGTGTTGGATCCGAGTCCGTGTCTGCGAGGGCTTGCGGCTGCTGGTTGCCAACTGCATTGATGCCAGCTTTTACATCCAGATGCCCGAGGAAGTCCAGATGAAGCCGTCGAGGGAGGGCCAGCAGCAGAGCAGATGCAGAGGCACCCGACGGCTCGCTTCCCATCCATGGATGGATGCCCACTGCCGTTCAAGCCCTGTCGTCAATACCGTGTCGAGGGGGCCTTGGATGCCGGCCGCAGCAGTTCGTACGTGAGCGCTATGGAGTCGGTGAGTGGCCGTGGATCCTGGGCATGTGGATCACCGGTGGCACGGTCGTAGCACCTCCATCGTTGGGATGGATGTGCGGGACGGCCTGCCGAAGGGTCCGTGGGCCTTTCACTCTCTCTGTCTTCTGTCTTCTGTCTTCTGTCTCTCCCACGCGCGGACGCGGCGCGTATAGACTGCTCACTAATGGGGTTTTCCGGTCAAGATGGACAATGACACACGTCGACGCCTCGTATCAAGGCCTACAGTACAGTACGAGCTCGACTGCACAAGTCAGGTCAGACTGGAGACCGGCCAGCAATGTCGATGGGGGAGTGCTACGTTGGTGCGTTGTCGGTTGTGCCTCTTTCTCTCACGCATCGCATGCTGCTGCTGCTGGCTGCTGCTCCTGCTGCTTCTGCTGTACAGTCATATCTGCTTGCCGTTATAGCTCCGTGTTTCGCACGTCTCGGGTGGTGGGGCCCTGCCGCGTGGTGGTGTGTATGCCCGTGTCTCTGGGCGTCCTTGGGGCCATCCATCGCACATACGTAGGGGGGAGTGGTTGATGGATGGTGGTTGCAGATGCGTGCGTGTGGTTGGTCCCATGTGGATGGATGGGCTTCAAAGGTGAATGAGATGAAGGATGGGGTTGGGCTGCCAGCTTCTGGGAGGAAGAAGAAGCATCAAGCCAAGCATCAAGCATGGCTGGCCCGTCAAAGGCACGGCCGCTCAAACACGCCGAGGCTTCAAGGATCGATTGGACAAACAGCACATCCGTCTCGATAATCTTCCGATTGGGCCATCCCATCCAGAGAGGAGAGGTTCACTCACACACAACTCTCTCTCATCTCAAGTGAGTGCCATGACGCATTCATCTCTGCCCGGCCCCCTTGCCGCTTGTGATTATCGGTGATGACGGAACACATGCGCCATGCCTTGTTGATGGCATCCCCAATCATCCCACATCACAACGCGATGCACGTAGCCGCCCTGTATGATCTACGGGACGGTGCCAAGTCTGGGCCTGAGGGGCCCAACGGTGACGGCCAGGCTGGCTGGCCAGGCCACCGTATTGTCTGGGTTGTGCTTTGGGCTTTGACACGTCGTCGACTCAACAGATGTATCAGAGTCGCCAAGCAAGGTATGGATCGCATCAAAGCCCGATGGATTGCATCGAGGACTGCATCACTAGAGTCGGCCAGTCCGCCTCATCTTTTTGGCTGTACAGTGATGTCGGCGTCGCTGGCTGCAAGCCCCCCTGGATCTCCAACTATCAGGCTATGTACTCGATGCAAAAGTCCGGTCGACTTGACAAACAGAAGGACGGCGTCTCTCTCTGCATGGTGGAGGAAAACCCTACGAAGCCGTATTCGCGTGCCTCCTCTTGCACAAAGTTGATGACTTCTCTCCCCCATCAGCCCACCTGCGCTGCCAGCCTGGCACCACTTCGAACTGCTGCCCTCCCAACATGCACACGACATTCACCCTTTCTGACATTGACATCTGCTGCCCAGTAACGCCAACAGCCTCACCTTTTACCCAGTGCTGGGCAGGCAGGCTCGTATTTGCTCTGTCATCCTTTTTCAGCTTCTCGACACGGACCTGTTTCCATATCATCATCACTGTCACTGTCACCGCAACACGACTCATGCCCCCCCGAGAGATATCACCTACTATCACACAGGTCACAGCTTCGAGTTCTAGAGCTCTTCTCCCGTCATACTCGGCGCCCCCGGGGCTAGGCCCGGGTCGCACGCGGCCGTCACCCATCCCGCTCCGATTCGCCTTCACACACAGAATTGCCCAATGCTTTTCTGCCTGCGCGCTTAACCCGTCCACTCAGGCAGGATATCACGTCCCAGACGCGTTTCCCTCTTCCTTCCCAAAACCGCAATTAGCTCTCCCCCTGTCCGACTAGCAGAGAGTGACGAGCCCGCTCCCTTGCGACGGCTTCTCATTTGTCGCCACAGCTGTTGGCTCGACGAGAGCTCCCATCCGAGCTTTCGCGGGGCGCACCGGCGATCGTCATCTCGGGCCAGGGGCGGCTCTTGAGCCTCCGAGGAGGGGTTTCCTTGCTTCTTTCTGTCTGTAGAGCCGAGGCGCGCGTCGCGGTATTTCCGTGTGATTGCTGACGGGCTTTTCTGGTTGCTGTGACTGTGTGTATCACTCTTGCGTTGAGTCTTCAATTGAGCCCCTGTGATATGTCACCAGCTCGTAAAGTTATTGTGATTAATCACTGTAATGTCTCGCCACTTTGTGAATTGCAACTTCAGTGGCCCTGGCGTGTTTGTGTTGTTGAGAGGCAATTTCATGTCTTGGCGTGGATGCAACTCCGCGGCTACTATCGTAAGATCTTCTGGATGTGGCTATGGAGTCGGTTGGATTCATTCAGAAACTTGCCAGTCTCGGTTATTCAGCCAATTGCCCTGGAAGAACCCATTGGCACCAAATCGTCCACCATGGACCAATAAACGGACTTGTGCTTTCGATTTCGGACGAGGCTGGTGGTTGAAACTCGGTTTGGCCGAGACGCAGGGTAGACGACATCATAAACATTGGATCTCACACTCTGGTCCAGGACAATGTTCTTTGTTCTATCCTGCATTAAAAGATAATCCACTGATACTTTATCTTCTGTTCAGATGCGGTTCATTGTCTAATGGCACGAATTGCCCGAAAGGGGGTGGGTTTACTAACAGCTCATGTCTGTTCAATGGTTGTTGAATATCCAAACATCAAGATGCCCTCACCACAATGCAGCCCAATTACTGGGCCGATTACTGACCGAGTAACAAGTAATAAGCAATAAGCATACAGACATTGTATGCACTTGCTGCGTTATATCCACCAGGGCAGCCTCATCCCCAACCTGGAGTTAACCCTGCTATCTCTTGGTCGATTAACTCGAGCTAACGCTGGCCAACGGATTCAAATGCAAACTGTCCGTGATAAATCTAAAGTGCTGCATGTATCATAGATCCTCGGGCAGTGCTATATACTTCCTATCATCTAGTGCATGTCACTGTGCCGCTGGACTCGACCTAACAAAACAAGACAATACATCCGAGTCGCCGAATAACTGAGCTTAACCGGAAGGTATTCCCGGTATTAAATGTCACGGCCGAGACAACTGGCTAGGAAACATGGCCGCACCGGGTCTCTGAGTTTTGCACTACAGGCAGTTGAGTTGTCATCCACCGTCATGAGTCGGTCCCCCGGCAGCTTGAGTCACTGGCCGAGGAGCTAGATAGAGAATGGATACGAAGAAGTGAGAGACCGCAGAGGCTCCGAGGAGAAACAGGATTCATGCGAATAACTATTGCTCGAATTCACGGGATAGACTGGCGGCAAATGCGAGTGGTGTCATTGCCAATGCAATATCCTCCTGTCAATTTCCGACCCAATAGACGAATTCTATCTGCAGTTATATATATGCCATAGAGATGGCACTCGGATTGGAGATGCAATTTGCATTGGTGCCATGTCTTATGCCTAGTCCAGCACCTGCTCCGCCATGGACACTGGGTAGTTACGATGTTAGCTGCGGAGCCGCCTCGGAGCCGATATCGTAGGATGATGACTTACCACTGCTTCCAGTGTTGTCGGGCTCGACATGCGCCTCCTTGACCTTGCCGTCCTCCACCTTGAGAGCGTAACGCTTGCCTCGCATACCGCCGAAGATGGCATAGGCATCGAAGCCAAGGTCCAGAGCCTTGGTAAACTCTCCAGTAGGATCGCCGAGGAAACGAATCTGCGGAACAAGTTAACTCGACAAGCACAAGCCCGTATCAAGGTTCATCCACTCACTCCGGTCTGCTTGGCGGGATCCAGCTGCTCGCTCCAGGCCTTCATGCTGCGGGATGAAGTCAGCACGGGGTACGCGACGAGGCCGAAAAGATGGCTTGAGCCAGAAAACTCACACAAAGGGGTCGTTGACAGAGACGACAAAGACCTGGCCGGCCTCCTTGAGCTTGGGGTGGTTCATGTACGAGGGCACATGCTTGCTAGAGCAGGTGCCGGAGAAGGCGGCGGGGACGCCGACGATGTATCCGTTGCCCGACTTGAACTCCTCGGCGAGGTTGACCTTGTTGCCAGGCGAGTCCTCGACCAGGACGTCGAGATCAGGGATATCCTGGCCGACGCGGACCATAGCTCGAGGGGTGGAGTGGAAGCTGCGGGCGAGGGCGGGCCTGGCGAGGGCGGCACGGCGGAAGGAAGCTCGGAAGGCCATTTTTTGAAGCTCAATTGAAGATGCTTTGGGGAGAGTTGATGTTCCTGGAGGGCGTCGGGATGCCAATTGCGTCTGGGGATTGTTTGCGGGGGAGGTTCGTAGGTTGTCGTGGAGCTGCTGCGTGGGAGCTTGGGACAGCCACAGCAAAAGCCCAATGACATCACGGGTTTCGGCTCGCGATCCACAACGCTAATCGAGATACGTACTCTAACCTCAATTCTTGTCTCACTGTTTGCTCCTGTATGTTTTTTGTTGAGAAGAAGCAATATAGAGGCTCATACTGATTTGCGACTCACCATATTCTCATTACCGCGAGCCAGTCTGTGTGTTGACTTGTTCTCCTTCGCTGAAGAGTGAGTTTGCACGAGTGAACGCCCTCGAATGCACTATTCGAGCCACCACTGAAAGAATGATAATTATAGTCTACAGGTACATAATGCTGGATAATGTAAGCCAATGAATGGATCGAGCAATCGTAAGTTTATGATATGCAGTTAGGTACCTATCCATCGAAGAGGAAGAACACTACCTAAGCCAGATCACATCCATTTGATGCTTCCTAAATGGTGGCACCTGCCGATGCAATCCCCCATAGGCAGGGCAACAACTTCATCGCGGTCACCAACGAATCTGAAAACAAACATTTGAACTCTCTCATTCCTGTTTATACAGAGTAGTCGATATGATACCCTAGCGAGTGAGTTTTGTTTTCTATGGCTGTCTGCCCCCACCTAGACAAACAACCAACAAACAAACGAACGACATCGCTTTTCTCTCCTTCACTTCTGACCCACGCCTTTCACTTCTCTCCTGAAAATATCTCACCATATATCCTGCACCTATACTGGTCCTACGGTGCAAGGAACGGATTCATTACACTCGTTGCCCAGGCGTCATCTCTCCATCCTGGGCACCAGGCAGCCACCCCGATCATCTCCCCGAAACACCCACAGTCCGATGTCAACCATGTCTATTGAGCATGCGAGTGGCACCGCTCGGGGGAATCTCCCGGCTCTCTTCACCCCGAGGCCTCCCTGGCTTGAACATGTGTACATGGTGCGCATCGTTGACTTCACACTCGGCAGTCCCATAAACAGGGGAAACCCATCTCCGGATGGGACTAGGCCACGGCCGGATGTGTCAATAAGAAGTGCCGTGTTTGTCCAGACTTCCAGACAAGGGCTCGGCGGCATCCTCTACGAGCCCCGTTGGGGGCCGGGGTCTCACAAATACAGGATCAAAGTCAGCCGATACATCGATCTGCTACACCACGACGATTTGGACTCCGAGGCACCTGTCGGCTTCATCTACAAGAAGGACTTTGAAAAGTACCTGCCCGAGGTTGTTGGGTCGATCCCACCTCCTAACCCGACAATCACATCCACCCCTGAGAAGCTTCCGGATGGGCACGCTCCGGACGGCTCAGACCTCCCGCCTCGGAACTCGATTGAATAGGTGACACGCGTGATCGAGGCGCTGGGAACTTGGAACTTGCTGATAGACGATGAGCCGATGGGCTGGCACATTGATGAGTCAGGCGTGTTTCACGAGCGTGGCCGCGAAGCAGCCGGTGTTGGAGACGCTATCTATGTCGGGACATCTACGCTGGCCAAGCCACCAACTTCGGAGGACGGAGGCTTGTTTGAGAACTTGTGAGAGAATGAGATTTGCATATTTTGTGAGCGTCAGGGAATCGAGGCGATAGTAAGAGAAACGTGCTGGACATGATACTTATCATGTGTTTTCCCCAACTAACACGACAACTCCCCGGGTAACTGGACTGGTCGTCTCGGCAAGAAGCATGGAACGCAGCATGATGATACAGGCTGACGAAACACGTTCTATTAGTAGCAAGTATGTTAAGCATCTAAATACAGAAACAAAGCATATATCATGCCATGCGTTATAGTTTCACATGCTAGTTTCAGTGACGGTGAGCTCAGCGTACGTATGTCCTTCCCTATAGAAACAAGGGAGTCAAGCTATTGGCCGAGTAACCCCTGGCCGCCGCAAGGGGTTGACGGTGAACATGGGAGACTGGGTAGCATCAATGCGTCAACTCTGAGGCTCAGCCCCCGACTTAATACGGAGGAGTTGATCATACAAGCAAGTGCAGAACCTGGTACCGGAATCAACCGACGGCAAGGGTTGGCAGCTACATGTACCGGGTGCACCACACTCGGTCGGATGAGCCGGCCGTGATGTACGGGGTCCGTTCAACGGTGTTCGTTTCAGAAACTTGTAGATGCTGGTTTTATTCAACGGCTCGCCCGGAACCCCAGAAGTTGGGGTCGGCAGGGGCAGAGCCTGGAAGTGATGGGGGAAACTTCTTGCTGCCGGCGATGAGTATCAGGAACAATCACGCCGACTTGTTCGACTGATCAACAGTCTGTGCAAGGCGCCTCCCTGCAGCAAGAGTCACGATATCGCGTGTTGCACAGTCGCCGGTCGAGAACTTGACATGTTATGTAGTCCATCCCGAACAAGGTTGCGCCGCAGAATCAAACGCAATTCTCCCATAGGCTGGCTGTCGACAAAGGTCGGACAAATATGTATCAAGTCACGCAGCACGCATGCACGGCAGTTGGACGGTTCTTACTAGTTATTATACGTCAACTAGAAAACGAGAGAGGCAAGCGCAAAAAGCCGCCGGCACGTGGGAAGTGGACTCGTCTTGCATGCGCAGCCTGCGCGCGGGATTAGCATCCCGGGTTGCAAGGCTCGGATTGAATGCAGGTGAAGCCAGAACGTGACAAGCGCTGATGCGGGTTTGGAAATGACGACTCACGCGGAATTCTCGTCGACGACGGAGGCTAATATGCCGTCGAGGGATACTATCTACCTGTGTACCTCCAGATAAGGGACTTGCATAGGTATTGCTTCTGCTCGATGACAGTCGCGGTTCTCGCGGTGGTTCAGGTCCCATCTCGTTATGCATCTGGGCGTTGGGACTAGGACTGCTAGTTCAACACCCGCTTTGACGTCTGCTTTCTTTTTCCTTCGGGCTCTAGATCCGACAGGCTGAGCTGGGAGCTGAACGCATGCGAGGCGTCTCTGTACATAACTTGACAAGCTTGAGCTGCTTGCTTGAGTCTCCTCATCTTCCCGTTGGCGGCGGAGTCGGGGTTTGCAGGGCACTCCTAATTAAACGAGAGTGGACGTGATATATCAGGCGGGTGACGTCTACTGTCTGTAATGGTTGTGTGGCACGAAGCCGTCTCTGAGCCATGACTTGGTTGATTGGCACGAAGGGACGCCCAGCATCCAAGCAATCCAAGCCATCTCGAGGCCAGTCGAGCTGTTGGCGTCGTCTAGGCCCCGGATCGGACTAGGTAGGTAGCCACCAGAAGCGCAGCGTAACCACGCCCGGCCTAAACGATCACGATCAGTTTAAAGACGTTGATCTCTGGGATGGGATGGAGAGTGGCCGAATGGCACATGGCCCCTTGACAGCCTGGCTGGTCGCGCCGAGGAGGGTCGTGGTGGTGATGGCACTATCCGTACCTAGACAAGTGGCTTGACCCGTCTCCCTGGTGGACGAACTGGGCTTTTTTGGCAGGACCTGGGCAACGATGGAGGCTTTTGAGACGAGAATGTGGGGGTTCGTGTTGCAACTTGGTATGGATTCTTCTCCATTTCGAGAGGACTTGTCACCAAATGCCGCTGCATAAGTAGAGCCCTTGAGCCTTGAAACGGGCATCTGAAATTATCGGTGCTTATCTCGCGACTTACTTGGACGGCACCCCGAGTTGATCTTCAGGGCTCGGTAGCATCGCTCCTTGACGGTCTTTGTTTTGCCCACTTGGCCGATCGACAAGGCAGGCCCTTTTCCCTTTCGCAACTGGAATCGCCGCCCGCACGACAGGGAGAGCCTGGGAGCCGGTAGCAAGGGGAGGTCGCATGGCAGGCCGGGGGACAGTGGCCTGCCAAGAAGGCACAGCACGGAACAGGGGGACGTGGGTCCTGGAGGGAAGAGACAGAGGTGATGGATGATGCGAGACATGCAGGAAGGTGATTGCATTTAGTTACCAGCGTTAATAAGGTGTTGTTGGCTCCTTGGAATGGATCCATGGGTTGATTGACTGGCTGACTGACAGCCCGGAGATAGTAGAAAGAAGGGTTCATTAATTGCGGCGCAGAAAGAGCTTGGACTGTGGAACAGGGCTATCAGTTACAAGTTCCGCTCTAGAAGGAAGATCACTCACTCTGCTGTGACCTGGAAGAAATTTTCCTCGATAATGGCCTGAAGTAATGAGTGGATGCTGGGGGTTTGATGGATGGAGCTGATCTGATTTTCGAGACCGTGAGCTCGCTACCCGCATTATGACCTCACTCGGTCACAGCGGTCAGACGGGCCTATAGCACAAGAGATTGGCCGTTGTTGGGAGCAATCTCTGGCGGTGAAATTGCATGCAAGAGGGACGAGGCAGAGGGCATTGCGCGCGCGTAGGTAGCCGTCGACGGCGACTGTACGATACTCGTCCTCGATCGCATGGAGCCAGATCTCGCCGTCGTCACCAACAACAACAACGACCATCCCCAAATTCCCCTCCTCCGGGCAGGCACCCTCTGCGTCCGGGCTGCTCCATCCCTAGGTCGTAACTAGCCCCTCCATCATCCCACGCACGCGGGCATCCACAGCGACCCGTAAGTGCATAAGCACGGAAGCAGGCACTTTAATACTGGAGCCATGTGCCCTGTGCCTGGGCGAGAAAAACTGGCGACGGTCCAATCTGCCCCTGGCTCGGCGGGCAGGGATCTCGGTCCCCCCCTCTCCGTTGCCCCTCAAGTGTCCGTTTCTTCCAGGCACAAAAGACAGAGGAGCTGTTTTGGGACTGCAGCTCGTCCACCAGTGAGCTCTTGCGGCGACCCTCCAGTTGCTAATGTCCCCCCCCCTGCGTCGTCCCAGACAGTCTCTGTTATGTGCCTAGGACAATAGTGAAAGCCGTTGCCATGCCATACTTTTTTCGTTTCTTGTCATGTGTGTCTGCCTTCAGCTCGGGCACCAAGAAGGCCGCAGCTTCCTAGGCCCAGACGTGAATGTGTGTGAGAGAGAGACGAACGGGCCATGAAGTTGACCGTGTGTTCCTCGTCCGGGAAGAGAACCTCCGTTCAAAGTTTTCTCCCCCCTTGTCGAGAGACTCGAAAAGCCTCGAGAGATCATCGTCATGATCGGCCTCCCAAGGCTCCGGTCTGGCGGTCTGGCGACCTAGGAGGATGATCAATTCCGCTCCTTCATCCTTCAACCCATTTTCGTTCTGTCAGAGGCTTTTTGTACTACCCGAGCCGGACACCTTGAGACCAAAGAGAGAGGAACCCTCCCCCCGCCGTTGACGCCTCCGTTCCACCCGGGAGGAGGAGGATTGAAGAGGCGATTTCTAGCCGCGGGGCAATAAACGAGAGACCATTCTTTGATGAGGTTCATAAACAGAAAAGGTCTCGGATCGGGAACCGGAAGCGAGGATTGTTTCGAAAGAGCTCAAAGGCATTGATTGATTGTCGTCGATGCTGCCTCAACGTTGGATTGATGCCGTCAAGGGACTTTCTGTGGGTTCCCGCTGCGAGTGCCCGCTCCAACGCTGCCTTCCATTTTGGCGGCCTTGGGCCCGGACTCCACCCCGTCCTCCTCGGGCAGGTACAGAATGTATGTACGTACCTACAGGTTTCGTGTCTGTGCCCCTGATCCCGGCTGGGGGCAGGCAGTCTTGGCCGTCTTTGTCCTTGTCCCTTATTCAACCCCGGCATCCCTGTTGCCGTGAGCGACTCTTGGCTGCTCGCTGCTGTTGTAACCCAAGAGACTGCGGAGCGGGAATGGGTGTTTTGGTCGGCAACTGCTGCTAGTATTAGTGATGATTGTCGCAGCGGATGGTTACAGGGCAGTTGGAGCTGGCTGCAACGCTCAAAGGGTCGGGTCTCGAATGCTTCCCCCAAAGTAGATGGGTACCTGGAGCTACCTCGAAGCTGAAGCCTTCAATTATTGGATCGCCCGCCTCTGGAGCCTAAACACCTTGGCCTGGCCACGCTCTTGCATTCCCACCACCACCACCTCGGGGCCATCATCAGGTACCTATTCTGTACCTTTTCCCTCCTCCTCTGCCAGAGCAAAGTCCATCCGTCACCCCAACCTGCAACCCGAGAGTATCCATCACATCAATCCATCCATTCCCAGCCGTGCAGTACCTACCTATCGATTCATCCCTCCCTCCCTCTTGGTGTTGCCCCTGACTCCTGCTTTCTTTCCTCGCTCGCTCGTCCGTCAGTCACCCTTGGCCTTGTTCTGCTTTGTGTGCTCGTGCTCGTGCTTCGTCTTCTGCTTCTGCTTCTTTCAAGCGTTGATCATCATCCCCCCCCCTGCCACCGTCCAGCGTCCATCGGCCATCGTCTGTCGTACGTCGTTGGTCGCCCTTCTCGTTTCGCTCTCTCGATTCCTTCCTTGCTCCCCACACACACAAACCCGCACGACCCTGCAGCTTTGGACGCCCGCTCTCCACCGACCGTCCCACGCGCCGTCTCTCCCTCCTGAAATCCGCGTCTCAGCCGTGCATAAATCTGCCCGAATACTCCTCAGCCCAGCCTAGGTACCTTGCAGTCCGTGACCTGGGCCGCGGCGCGCCAAGTACCTGCCTTGCTCAGGTACCTCTCGCCGCCTCGCCTGTACAATTCCATCACGGCCCCCCCTTACCCTTCCGACCACCACTACTACTTACTACCTACCTATTACCACCACCAGCACCAACACCACCTCCACCGCTGCCACCTCCACTTTCGTTATCACCATCTGCCCGCCGTCGCTTGTCGTCCTTTTTGCGCGTCTATCCTCCTCGAACGCCTCCTGCGCTCCTTGTGAGATATCGGGTTCTCAACGTCCGCTGAGCGACACGCAGAGCCGCTCGATTGAGTCGCCGTCGCCTGTTACTATCGCCCCTGCTTGGTCCTTTGCCTTGGTCCTGCCTGCTTCGCCCTCTTGTCGACCGTATCCCAGTTGCGCCCGACCCATCGTCTCTGACTTGAAATCGACGCCTGCCACTTCGTTCGAGTTTACACGAAAATCGCTCGACTATTGCTTCTCTCGATCTCCCAACGCTCTTAGCTTTATCGCACCCACGTCCGTCAAGACACGACGCCATTTACCTCGCATCGCTCGACAACGCCCTTTCGCTGTTCTCCGCGTTCTTCATTTCGGCTCGCCGTAACCCAGACATCGACCTCGACTGTCGCCTTCCCAGTTGCCTTGGCCGGTTGAGACGCCTGAGCTCAACATCGTTGCCGCCATCAGGCGCTGTCTGAGGTCAAGAGGCCCGCGAGCCTGATCGCCTTCCCCTAGCCGTTGCTCGCCAGCAGCAACACCATGTCCGTCATGTTGCAAACCCCTTCCCGAGCCTCCACCGCCTCGTCGTCGTCGTTTCAACCTATATCACGCCAAAACACCATGTCTTCCTACGATGGATCGCGCTCTGCGCGCCAATCCAAGCGCTACTCCATGTCGGCCCTGTACATGTCCATTTCGGCCAACGAAGGAGACCTTCAGATTGAGGATGACCTCGCTAAAGGTGAGCATTCATATGCCTTGTAGAACCTGGAGACAAAGGGCAAATGACTAACCGCTCCATCTACAGCGCAAAAGGCACTCCGTGATCTCAAGTCCAAGATTTCATCTCAGTCCAAGAAGAACTTCGTCCTTGAGAAGGATGTGCGATATCTTGATTCGCGAATTGCGCTACTTATCCAGAACCGCATGGCCTTGGAAGAAGTACGGCTAGAATTGTCTTGATGGAATAGTATTTATACTAACACGGCCTACAGCAAAATGAAGTGGCGAGCCATCTTGAGGATGCTCTCGAGATGCAGCAAGGTGTCTTCCCTAACGATGACAAGACGCAAAAATACGGCAACCTCTTGTTCCTTCTCCAATCCGAGCCCAGGCACATTGCCCACCTGTGTAGGCTGGTATCGATGGCTGAGATCGACTCGCTGCTGCAGACGGTTATGTTCACCATCTACGGAAACCAGTACGAGAGCCGTGAGGAGCATCTCCTTCTCACCATGTTTCAGGTACGTCTCGTTGGCTGCTTGAATCCTCCAAAGCTCACCTGTTTTCCAGTCTGTCTTGACATACCAATTCGACAACACACCAGACTACTCCTCCCTCCTCCGCGCCAACACTCCCGTTTCCCGAATGATGACTACCTACACTCGAAGAGGACCTGGTCAGAGTTTCCTCAAGACCGTACTTGCTGATAGAATCAATGGCTTGATCGAACTGAAGGACCTGGACCTGGAAATTAACCCGCTCAAGGTGTATGAGCGCATGATTGAGCAGATCGAGGAGGATACCGGCCAGTTGCCCCCTCATCTTCCCAAGGGAATTACGGGCGAGCAAGCTGCCGAGAACCCTCAAGTTCAGGCCATCATTGAGCCCCGTCTGACGATGCTGACCGAGATTGCTAATGGCTTCTTGACCACCATCATTGAGGGGCTTGATGAGGCGCCATATGGTATCCGATGGATCTGCAAGCAGATCAGGAGTTTGACCAAGCGCAAATACCCAGACGCTAACGACCAGGTTATTTGCACCTTGATCGGCGGTTTCTTCTTCCTACGCTTCATCAACCCAGCCATCGTCACCCCGAAATCATACATGCTCATCGATGGAACCCCGGCCGAGCGACCGCGACGAACTCTGACCTACATCGCCAAGATGCTCCAGAACCTCGCAAACAAGCCATCGTACGCCAAGGAGCCGTACATGGCCAAGCTTCAGCCATTCATCCATCAGAACAAGGACAGGATCAACAAGTTCATGCTTGATCTCTGCGAAGTCCAGGACTTTTACGAGAGCCTCGAGATGGACAACTACGTTGCGCTGTCCAAGAAGGACCTCGAGCTCGAGATTACCCTCAACGAAGTTTACGCCATGCATGGACTGATCGACAAGCACCACATGGAATTGTGCAAGGACGACAGCTCGCATCTCGCCATCATCATGGCCGAACTCGGAACATCACCAGCCCAAGTGCCGCGCAAGGAGAACAGGGTCATCAATCTCCCTCTGTTCAGCAGATGGGAGACGGCCATTGACGACTTGACAGCGGCCCTGGACATTACGCAGGAGGAAGTGTATTTTATGGAAGCCAAGTCCATCTTTGTGCAGGTTATGCGATCGATTCCGGCCACGAGCAGCGTGGCCCGGCGTCCACTACGACTCGAGCGCGTCGCAGACGCCGCCGCAACGAGCCGCAACGATGCTGTGATGGTGCGAAAGGGTATTCGGGCCATGGAGCTGCTGTCCCAGCTACAGGAACTGCGCGTCATCGACAAGGGCGACCAGTTTGGGCTCCTGCGCGATGAAGTTGAGCAGGAGCTTCAGCACTTGGGCTCTCTCAAGGAGGGCGTGCTTACCGAGACGTCGAAGCTGCAGGAAGTGTACAAGACGATCCGAGACCACAACGTCTACCTGAACGGACAGCTCGAGACATACAAGAGCTACCTGCACAATGTGCGATCGCAGAGCGAGGGCACAAAGAGAAAGCAGCAGAAGCAGCAGGTCCTTGGCCCTTACAAGTTTACTCATCAGCAGCTTGAGAAGGAGGGCGTCATTCAGAAGAGCAATGTTCCCGACAACAGACGGGCCAACATCTACTTCAACTTTACAAGTCCCTTGCCGGGAACCTTTGTCATTTCCTTGCATTACAAGGGTGAGTTTCCCGGTGGTTTTAAGCTGAGCAACAAGATGCTAACCCCGAGGGTAGGCCGCAACAGGGGGTTGCTGGAGCTGGATCTCAAACTGGATGACCTGCTTGAGATGCAAAAGGACAACCAGGACGAGCTTGACCTCGAATACGTCCAGTTCAACGTGCCGAAGGTGCTGGCTCTGCTCAACAAGCGCTTCGCTCGAAAGAAGGGCTGGTAGACGATCTATGACAACACAGACACGACTCTCAGCCGAACATCCATCTCGACGCATATTGATCCATGTACTACGACCACATCAAACGGAGGGGCTTGGCGTTTATGGACACTGATACCACGGAATATTCTGTTCTCTTTACTTGCCTTCAGTCAGTAAGCTAGCTGGCTGGGAGCACTGTTACCCTTTTCTTTTGTGCTCTTTCATTTGTCATTTTTTTTTTTCATTCTCGACATGAGCGTCCGTTTCATGTACTCTTTGTGATTGCTTGATGGGTGTGATGGGGGCTTGCTTCTTTTATATACCGAATGCTTGCTTATTTCTTGGACGGCGGTATTCTGCTTCGGCTGGTCCGCAGTGGGAGTTTGTATGCGGCGGCGCCTTGATTACCTATGTATGTATGTATGCATGCTGGTAGTTTGTCTACGGGGCGAACTGTTCCGTTGGGACATGAGGAGTGATGGCTCAGATGATTATGGCCTACCTTACTTAGCTGTTGGCGGTCAGTCTGGAGCCATTCTCGTAATGAAGGAAGGATTTCAATGTCTGCGATACATGTCCCAGCTGTGCTAGCTTTGTTCTTAATCTATGTATGTGTAAATGTCAGTCAATATGATACTAGTTAGTAGTTACCTATGCTGAGTCCCACAGTGACAACAGAGTGAGACATGGACTGCCAAACTCGTCGTGCTGATACCCAGATGGTGCCAATCTTTGTTTCACCTGATGGCCACGTCCACGCCTCCGGGTAACGGCCGTGCCAATGAGAACGAGTACCGACTGCCTGCCATGCCGGGCTAGATGAGCTGGCAGGTGGTTAGAGATGGGCTCTGCTTACGGCGACTTCTGCGACATGATTCGCCAGCGGCCGAGGCAGGCCTCAAGAGTGATTCATCCCGGATGTAAGACGGCAGAGCCGCCTGGAGATTGCTGGCAGATTGGCGAAGGGTGAAGTCTTGAAGGCGATTCGACGGGGAGTGGACGAACTAGGAAAGGATGTAGATAAAAGTACAGTCTTGGTAACTATACATGCGCGATAGCGACAGGAGGTATCTCTCTAGCTCTAATGATCGTCTCTCTCTCTCTCTTGTCTCGTGAATCATAACCGTGCCTTCATAATCGTTGCAGAAACATGTACAAAACCAACCTCTAAAATATGAAAAGTATCGTCACAGTCTGTCGTTAAAACAAGTAAAAGTGAAACATTGCACAAGAAGACATCATGTCAAGCAATATCATCCATGTCAAACACGCCCCCCTCTCTCCATGTCATCCACCTCATCTCTCGGTGGCTCCCCGCTCCACGGCCACGTCAATCTCCCCCCGCCGGTCCGCAGCCACGGCCACGTGCCGCTGCTGCGTCTCAGCCTGGCAACGGAGCGGTTGTCCGGGAGTTCCGGGTCGCGGGGTTTACGGCGCAAGCAGTTCAGGAGGCGGATGGGCACGGCTCCAACGGCGGCGAGCTTGCGGAGGAGCAGGCCAAAGGAGCGGGTCTGGAGGAGGGTGATGAGCAGCATGAAGGGGACGCAGACGAGGATCATGGTGAGGGCGAAGCGCCAGTCAGTTGCGGGGATGGCGAAGGCTGTCATGCCAAAGACGGACTGGGGGGTGTTAGTCAGGGGTTCTCTGCAATGCCGACGAGACAATGTGATGAGATATACATGGAGCATGGGCGATAACGTACCGTGACAAAGGTCAGGGGCAGAAAGATCATGCTAATCATGGTTAGGATGCGGATGTTGTCTCCCTGCTCGATAGCCCTCCGGCTTTCCTTGATGGAACTCCCGCTGAACAGCTGATCCCTTAGGTTCTCAATCTCCTTGCGAGTGCGGACGTTCTGCTTGAGCACATCGCCAAGCTCCTGGACGACTTTGTTGAGTTCGGAGCGTAAGTTGGCCATGTGCTCGCGGTAGGCGGCAGCGTCTGCCGTCTCGGGCGATGGATGCGGCCAGAGAGTCGCATGGGTGCCAGCCCAGAAGCTGTCAGTGAAGGTCTCGTAGTAGGCATCCATCATGGCCCGGATGCTGTTGTTGACCACGGCCAGAGTGTTGTACGCCCAGAAGTATCGCCGGATGTAGGTGAAGTGCTTGTCCTCAAAGAGGAGCTTGTCACGCAGCTTGGGGTCGAACATGAACTCGGTCTGCCAGTGCTTGTTAGTCGAGGACCAGTTGGGGAGATAGGAGGAGGAGGAGGAGGTTTACGGGAGGAGTGATGAGCTTGGTGACCCTCTCGTGAAGGACCTGGTTGCGCGTTCTGGCGTCTCGATATTCCGAAATGAGGAGGTCCAGGAACGCCGACGGTCCGTTGACATACTTCTTGCGCTGATACTCCTCACCTCGGACAGTATGCGAGTTGTCTGGGAAACTCTGGATGGCGAGGAGATGCCATGGCCCAAAGGTGTCAAATAAGACACCCTCTCTCGTACGCTCCCGGCGTGAGGGCCTAGGGGGCGCCTTGGTAGACTCGCCTCCAAGGGAGAGAGCCAACACGGCGCCGCACTCGGCAATGTCAATGTGGTCGTTGCTGCGCTTGTCGAAAGGACGCTTATCGAAGCGCTGCCAAGGAGCAGGCTCCAGCGGCGGACTGACGACGGTGTAGTACTTGAAGACGAAGAAGAAAGAGCGCTGGCGGAGGTTGGCCGTGGTTGGAGGGGGCGCCGGTAGTCCTACAGGCAAAGGCACTGGTGAAGAGGGAGAGACAGATGTCGAGCCAGATGTAGCTGGGGAAGGGGGGCGTTCGTAGGCACGGTTCATGAAAGCGTGTGTACGACCGCGATTTGGCTGGTCAGTGAGGAGATGAGCCAGCAGCTCAGACATGTCAAAGTGAGAAGACATGGCAACATGAAGGGCGGCGAGAGTGAGAGGTGTTGGTTCTTGGACGATGCTGCCATGGATATTAGTTAGTTTCTCTGCGTCATCATCAAAGACATACGGGATGGATACGTACGTGATACGGCCAACAGACTCCCTGTTCATGTTGACGTTTCGAATAGTCTCCCACACTGTCGGTGCATCTACACCATCAGCAGGACTCTCATCCTGCCCAGTACAATTTTCTTTGACGTCCGACTGGTCCTCGGCATCGCCGTCTGGGCTCAGATTTTCCATCCTGCAGGCTCCATTGACCTCGTACATTTCAAACGTTGACTGTTTGTAGCACTCGCGCTCATAAGTGGCAAAGTCACGAAAGGGCGCAGACAGGTCAATGTCGGGCCGGCGCTTGATGACCTCGTCGAGGAGAGAGGCCATCTCGGGCGAGAACTCTGCATCACGGAGATAGCGTAGGAGCACGTCGTCGGGCAAGTGCATCCGGTCAAGGGGGCTTCGGACTACATTGAGCGGATAGTCCCCGACCTCACGGGCTGTGGTTGCGGTGCCGGCAGAGTCCAGCAGCGGGATGAAGCTGACGTCGTCATCCTGTGTGTAGACGGCGCCATGGCTGCCACTCGGAGAGCTCGTAAAGGGGCGAGACTCAGCCGTGAAGGACGGCCGCTCCCTCGTGCTCTCGAAAGTAGAGGCTCGAGGGCGACGGAGCAGGGGAGTCCGGCGAGCAGAGTCACTTGCGAAGACGGGACGGCTGGTTGCTCTCAGGGGCGGTGTGGGGGCGAGGCTGTCCTGGAGGCCGCGGAGAGTGCGGACATATTGGTCATGGAAGAGGTCGGCTGCCCTGACGAAGTCGTCTAGAGCTTGTGGTGATGGCTGTGTTGGCGTTGCTGTGGTCATTGACACATATAAGTCACTTGGTTAAAGATGTTGGATAAATGCCCATGTTCAACTGGTACTGAACTAGACTATGAAGCTGCTGGAACACGTCGATAAGGGCGGGAAAGTAGAGGCCTATTTCTACTTCTCCTCCCCCCCTCTCACCTCAGGTTGGGCAGCATGATGCTTCGGAGGGCCCCGACGGATTTGCGGCTGAGCCCAGCTCGGTCAACATCCATGGCTAATGCAGGAGGACAAACAAATCCTCCTGCGCAGTAGGGCGAGAGGAGGCACGATTAAGCTGCTTCTAGCGCGACAAGGCAACCGAGCATGTCGTTCTTGTAGCACGTGGGGGGGAACCACGGCAGACGCTTGTCTGCAACAGGGCTGTCGGGAGGTTCGAGCTTGACTCGGGCGGGAAGTCTGAGTGCGTAAGAGGATTTGTAGGACTTTGAAGGGGGAGAAGAAGGTTGAGGCTGTACCCGAAGGGCGTTGGTCGATCTCGTCGCTTCGGCTCGGCTCCTGGCGGCTGAAGACGGTATGACGCTCCTTCCGTTGTCGTGATGGTTGCGCTCTTGTTGGTTGGGCAGTTGATAGGCGTAGAAAGTTGCTTGATAATCCTACCGAAGGAAGCTACGGACGGAATGCAGTGGGGGAAAGGAGCGTCGCTCTGTACGGAGTACAAAGAATCAATAAGGTTACCTAAAGAAGTAACTAATGGATTTATTAACTATCATTTAAGCAACCATACAATGTAAAACTATCCAGTATATATCACATTCAAAGAAGAGTAGATAACTAGGTAACTACTATGTTATTATATTTGCACTGATTTTTCATCATAGTTATCTGCGTTTAGTTGGGAGTTATCCCTGGAGTTGGCTAGACAGTTTGAGTGAGTAGGTATCGTGGTCTCAATCAGCGCTAGGACCGAGGATGAGATGCAGCTGTAGTAACGCACGTGATGGGTTTTTGATCAGCGTAGAAGGTTGCTTCATACTCCCACCGAAGCCACTTGTCCAGGTACGTCATTACGGCCAGCTGTTATCCCTCAAAAGTTGGGCGAACCGTGGGGACGTTCAAGTGAAGGGGGCGCCATATCGCGGGGGTTTGATTACTCCGCCTGCCAGAAACCATCTACTAACTAGGGAGAGATTGTGGTTTGAAAAGCACATAGACTAGTCTGGGCCTATTCCTACTCGTGGGCCCTTGTGCTTGAGCAATCCTCTTACGTACCCTGTGATACGCCCGTCCTTGCAACCTTGAGCCTCACCTCGGATGCATCCCTCCACGTGCCGACTTCGGCTGGCCCTGACACCTCCGCCCTGCGTTCAAATCGTCCATGTGACCTCGACATGATGGCATCCGCATAGCTGACAGCTGCATGTCTCGGTCTCTCTGCAAGTTTAACGGGATTCTATGCACGTCGTATCGAAACTCTACTGCCTAGAGTCCCTCATCCGACAGACCTAATGTGTTTTCCGCCTAGCTCCAAACCAGTGTCCCCTGATATCATTCCCTTCGTATCCTCGTAACTCTATTAGGCAAACAACATCCTCCAACGGTATGTGAGTATCCATCACCATCAAAGGCCAAATCAGGTGTATGTCTCGACAAGTGTCGACGTAGCCAACAACGAACCAAACCCTGCTGGCTGTCCCTAGGACGCCACACTGACAGGCTTGGCCGCAGGCGCTGCGGGCTTCTCGGTGCTGTCAACCTCCATCGCGTCGTCGCCATGTCCCTCGCCCTCACCCTCGCCCTCCTCCTCCTCCTCCTCGAGCTCATCCTCGCTCTCGCCCTCGATGTCGACGCTGCCGTCTTCAGACATCTCATCCTCCTCCTGGGCGGTCTCCGTCTCGTTCTCCACGCCAGCCATCTCCAAATCTTCTCCGTTGCTGGTCTTGGCCTTGGCTTCAGTCTCAGCTTCGACCGCCTCCTCTTCGGCCTCCTCCGCGCCGTATTCTTCACCGTCGGCGACGAGATCGGCCTCGGGTTGCTCAGGAGGAAACTCGGCGGGAGCAGAAGCCTCGGAATCCCTGATCATGTTAGCTTCGGTCATTCCCTATGGACACCTTCTTAGACTAACCACTTGATGGCAAAGCGAGTCACTCGGGGCTTCTCTGCCAAGATGTTTCGCTTCACCCGCTCGATGATGGGCTTGGATGGGGGCTCCGCGCTGAGTTCCTCAGAGTCGTATTCGTTGTTGACGTAGTAGCCAACCCGAACAAATTCTCGTCCATCGTAGGCGCAGGTCAGGAGGATGACAGTAACACCAAGGATGTCGGTTTCAGGAATGCGTGTGGTGTTGGGGGCATCGGCCTCGAAGATGAACTTGTTAACGCCGACGGGAATGGGGCCGACGAGAAGGGAGTCGAGCTCTTGGTCGTATTGATCGCTGCGAGGCGTTAGAAAGAAGCGGTGTGATGAGCAAAAAGAAGCTCTGGCTTACGATGTGGCGGATCCGACGTAGGTGAGCTTCCACTCGAGATCTGTGCTGAATTAGCGCTGCGGATTTTGCACAAGGAAAAGGTCAAACGAACCCTTCTCAAGTTGCTCAAGGCACTGGAAGGTGATCTCAAACTCGTACTTGTCGGTGAACTTGGCGGGGTTGTTGTTCACCTTGACGCCCAAGAGTGATATGACAGACATCTTGGCTGGCGAAGAGGAAAAAGTGATGAGAGTTTGAGATGGGTCGCAAGGCGAAGTCGAACAAGGCGCAATGCGAGAAGCAACGGGAGGTTGCAGAAGACGGTGTATGGGAGAATCTACTTTTGATAAAGCGTACGACAAGCAGCGCGACAAAAAATAGATGGAGGAAAAGGGGGAGGAATAGATAGCGTGGGTAGCGTTGGACGATAGGTATAGAGCGGCGAGCTAGCGGTTGAAAGAGCAAAGAAAACAAGAGCGGATCGAAAGTGGTTGCGATGGGCGATGGGCGATGGTCAAGGGAAAAAGCCAGGGCAGGCAGGGACAATGGGCGGACGCGTTTCGGGTCGCACCCCGCGTAGAGGGGTTGCAGCTGGACGCGAACCGAACTGGAAGCATCAACGGAAATTACGAGTCAGCTGAAATGTCACGTGATGTCCCCATTGCAGCTGCTTGCGTGCGCTCTTGATCCTCTGGCCCCACATGCTGAGCTGCCTGCTTGCGGCTCTGTCACCGCCTAGACTCCACTAGGCCGCTTTCGGTTTCTGCCGCCTCAACTTGCTCAAGGCTCTTCGTTCTTTGTTGAAGCTTTCGGACATTGCAGGCTCTCCTCAAACATCTGCGCTCTAACCTGAGCCACGACACGACTTTCGACCGTCTTTGCTTACCATCCGTGGCACTCATATCGCCGCTTCTAGGTGTTTTTTTCTATCGCCGGAACCAGTTTTCACTCAACCGGGGCCAGTTGGTTCGCCTCTGAGCTCGCCCGTGTTCGCGACAGGTCTCGCTAGATCTTCAACCACCGCATTAGGGGCTGCTCCTTTCAATCCGTTCCGTCGCGCCTCTACGATAGATACAGACGCGATCCCTTTGCCGAAAGACGAATAATCCACTTTTGCCTTGTCATCGCCGACTGCCAAACCGCGAGTAAGAGCCTTTCACGCTTAGCCCCTGTGGCCTTGGAGCGGCGCCTTACCCATCGACGACGCGCTCGTAGCGGGCGTTCGAGTCGCGACCTCGATATTTCCTCCGGTGCTATTCTTGAACATTGCAATATGGCTACCGAAAGCGTTTCATGGGGCGGAGAGGATGTTGGGGCTCCCCAGGGTGATCAAGTTCAGCATAGCGAGGAACAAGTTGATAACTTTGCTCAAGACTCCCTTGTCTCTGGTGATGCAGCGGATAATGGTACAGAAGATGGAGGAGAATATGATCCAGAGTCGGTCACGATTGGCACTCCCGCCGAGGTTCCTGAACAAGCTGCTTCCGCCACGACTCAACGTCAGCCTTCCAAGCCTAAGATGTCCGGCGGTTTCATAGTGGAGGCATCCGACGATGACGAGGATGAGGAACCAGCTACTGATGCTCCCAAGGCGGAATCTGTTCCACCTCAAAATCAGCCAGGGCCCTCTACTGCATCTCCCGAAACCAATATCCCAGCCCCTGTCGCCGTTCCTTCTCCTGCTGCTCCATCCAATGTGACTCCAACCTTTGGTGGTCTCGATCCAGTTGCCCTGCTCGAAGCGCGTGTCAAGCAGGATCCTCGTGGAGACATGGATGCGTGGCTTAACCTGATTGCCGACCACAGGCGCTCCAGCCGACTGGACCAGGCCCGAACTACTTACAACCGTTTTCTAGAAAACTTTCCGCAAGCTGTAAGTTGACCAACCCAAACTTGATGCGGCGCAGTAACTGACCATCTTGAAGGCTGATATCTGGGTTGAATGGATCGAGATGGAGCTGGGACTGGACAACTTTGTCGATGCTGAGCAGCTCTTTGGAAGATGCCTGATGACTGTTCCCAACGTCAAGCTATGGACCGTTTATCTCAACTACATCCGCCGACGCAACGACCTAAACAACGATGGGTCTGGGCAAGCTCGAAGGACCATCACACAATCCTACGAGTTTGTCATCGACAACATCGGGGTGGATCGAGATTCAGGCAACATCTGGCAGGATTACGTCCAGTTCGTCAAGAATGGTCCCGGCCAGATTGGCGGCACAGGATGGCAGGATCAACAAAAGATGGACCAGCTGCGCAAGGTCTACCAGCGCGCTATTGCAGTGCCCATGCTCACCGTCAACAACCTGTGGAAGGAGTATGACCAGTTTGAGATGGGGTTGAACAAAATGACTGTAAGTCTCGTCTCATCCGCTTGATGAATGCACTAACCTTGGCTGGCAGGGTCGCAAGTTCATTCAAGAACGATCGCCAGGGTACATGTCGGCCAAGAGCGCCAACATCGCGCTCGATAACATTACACGACACCTCAGGCGAACGAACCTTCCAAGGCTTCCTCCTGCTCCCGGCTTCGGCGGGCACCAGGAGTTCCTGGATCAAATTGAGATGTGGAAGAGGTGGATTGCTTGGGAAAAGGAGGATCCCCTCGTCCTCAAGACTGACGAGCCTAAGGTGTTTAATCAGAGGGTTCTCTACTGCTACAAGCAAGCATTGATGGCATCGCGATTCTGGCCGGAGATTTGGGTGGACGCTGCGGAGTGGTGTTTCCAGAACAATGTGCGCGAGAACGACAAGGATATGGGCACTGAACTGCTTCTGGAGGGCATTCGGGCGAACCCCGAGAGTGTTTTGCTTGCTCTGAAGCATGCTGACCAGATCGAAGCCAACTACCCAGCCAAGGAGGCTGACAAGTTGGAATATGCCAAGGCGGTCCGCAAGCCCTACGACGACGTGCTCGAGACCTTGTACGAGATGGGAGACAAGGTCAAGGAGCGAGAGAAAATGGAGGTGACCGCCATGAAACAGGCGGCGGCGCAAGATCCCGTTCAGTCATCAATCGAGCAGAACGATGACGATGATGACAAGCCCAAGAGGTCCCCGATGGAGGAACGCATCCTCACCATCCAAAAAGTCTACTCGGGCGAGACACTACTTTTGTCGCGCACCATCTCGTACGTCTGGATCGCCCTTGCTCGAGCTATGCGCCGCATTCAAGGGAAAGGCAACCAGTCTGAGGGTGGCTTGCGCAAAGTGTTTACGGACGCGCGCCAAAAGGGACGACTGACGAGCGATGTGTATGTTGCAGTCGCACTGCTCGAATCAGTTGTCTATAAAGATCCTGTGGGCGCCAAGATCTTTGAACGCGGTGCTCGTTTGTTCCCCAACGATGAGATGTTCATGATCGAGTACTTGAAGTATCTCCATTCCAAGGACGACACAACCAGTAGGTGGCACACACCCATCCATGAAGACCAAGACTGACCACATGACAGATGCCCGAGTTGTATTCGAGACTTGCGTCAACAGGCTTGTTTCTAAGCCCGAGACCCTGTCCAAGGCCAAACCACTCTATGCCTACTTCCACAAGTATGAATCACAGTACGGAGAGCTGTCGCAAATCTCCAAACTGGAGGACCGGATGGCGGAGCTCTTTCCAGAGGACCCCAAACTCAACTACTTCGTTGCTCGATTTTCTTCTGACAAGTTTGATCCGATCTCGACTCCTCTCATCGTCTCTAAGGCGGTGCAGATGAGACCCAGGCAGGCCGTGCCCATGGTTGAGCAACCTGTCGAGCTGCGAAACAGCCCGCTTCCGGTTAGACAGGAGCAGAGTCCTCGGCCCCAGTACGTACGGGCTACTGCTTCGCCGAAGCGACCTCTCGGCATGGATGAGGAGGAATTGAACCCTCCCAAACGACTCGCCCGGGGAGTGTCACCCCTGAAGGGTGCCGCCGGTCGTCGGCTCGACCAGCAACGTCGAAACCAGGCATCGGCACTTCATAGGGACATCACCTTCCTGCTCAACATTCTCCCACCTGCCCAGAGCTTTGATATGCCGCGCCTCAACCCATCGGCGTTGGTCACCATTCTGCGAGACACCAACCTGCCTGACTATGCCACGGTCAAGACCACGGGCGGTGGGCAACAGCGCTACAACAACCCGTCCCATGCGCGGCAGTCTTCCGGCGAATACGGCAACCGGCCGCTGAGCCCCTACGGGAGGGTGTCGTCCGCATCTGGGGGGTACCGGAACTCTCCCTTGCGACCAGAAAACGGTGGCGGCTACCAGACCAATCCCTATCCCCCACCTGAGGCAGGTGGTGCGTCGACGGCTTGGCCGCAGGCGCCCAGTGCATACGGTGCACCGCCACCAGGACAGTTTGGAGGATATCGATATTAAGGTCGAGGGAGGTCGCATCCTCATCCGCAAACATGATGCCACTAATATAACCGTTGAGTATTTGCCTGGGGTTGCGAAATGGGACTTGGATGACGTTGAGGATCGGGTGGGTTTGTCTTTGGTCTCGCATGGGTACGGCGTTTGGGAGGGCGATCGACGACATGCACAAGCGGTGGCTGTCATGGAGGATATGGATTCCTTGCCAAGATGGATGCAGAGACGGCGAGAAGATGGCCGTGGGCTGGGATGCGTTTCATTCATAGCTTTACCAATCACGTAGGGTTGTATCAATATAGTTGGATTATCAAGGTACTGGGCGATTGATTCCGTAGGTATGCATGACCATCTCTCCGATTGCTTGAGTACTGCACTTGTGCTGTCTTCCCATTGGATTGCCAGTGCGTGCCATTCATCCATGTTGCAAACGCCGTTGCCTTCCAATGATTGGTGCTTGATGCCATGACGGATAGCCGCAGCTCGAGGTTGATTGCCCAGATAATACACATGCCACACACATGACCTGCAGCTTTCCTCCGTCACCGCTGGTTTTTGTTTGTTTTCTATTGACAGGTGCCCCTTGATTTACTACACGTGCATCCGTTTGACCTGGTAGCCTCTCAAACCGAGTGTGGCTGGCTTAATGAACGAATCTGTGATGCCCTTCCCACCGTAACTCACACAATCTGGGGCAATAGATCGAGTATATTGATATCAAATTAGAACCAAACAGTCCGTAATTGCCCCTTAATTGTGTCTCATACATAGGTAGCTGCCAACTCACTCGCCTCTGGTTGGCAGAAAAAGAAGTAGCCAGCCGCAGGTTGGGGGTGCCAGCATCTGGCCAACAGTGCCCGTTCCTTCCTCCCCTCACTACCTGACTGCCCGCTCTTTCCGTGTGATCGTTCGTTGCCCATGGCTGCGGGGGCACTTGCCTTATTTTCTGTTGATCGCGGTCAAGTTGTTTACGCGTTTGCCCCTCAGGGTCCTCTTCACTTCTTCTCCCCCTCCTCCTCCGCATCTCGCATTCTTCTCCTCTCAACACCCGAAGAGCAGCAGATATCCTCATCCTAAAGGGTTTCTCCTCTCCATTCTCTCTCTCTCTCTCTCTTCGAGCGCAACAGTGAGTCACTGCCTCTCCCTCTCTCCCTCACTATATATTCCGTCTCTCCTCGCCCTCTTCTCTTCCTTTCCTTCTTCCTTCTTCACCCTCACACCCACCTCTTCTTCCCTCTGCTTGGGCTTCTCAACCAAGCACCTTCGCATCTCTGCGACCCTTCGCAAGCACATCTTCTTTCCCCTCACTCGTCTTCTGTTTCTCCCGCTGGTTGCTGTGATCCTCACATCGGCTAGAACAAACTCTCATCTCACGACAGCGGTCTGCGCAAGCAAGGCATTCAAACACCTTTCTCGTCGCCGGTAAGTTTTTCTCTTCTTTGCCTTGGATCCTTCGCCTGGCCCAGAGCTATAAATCTTCTGCCCTTCCCTTCTCCCCCCTCGTCCTCTTCTTCCTCTCTTCCTCCACCAGTCTTCGATCAACCACTCTTCAATCCAACACTACCACCACTCATCTCTTTGATCTCACTCGCTTACTTCTCCAGGCTCAGTTGCCGTCATGTCCGACAGAGGACGTTCCCCAGGCCCCTCCGGGTCAGGGGGCCCTTCCGGTCCTGGGAGACGACCTTCCCAGTCCCCTGCTGGCTCGCCCGCCCGCTCTTCTGCCAGTGGCCCTGCCGCTGGATGGACTCAAGGTCCTGGTTTCGATCCTGCAAAGCCCCAGCAACAGCAGGATCAGGGCAATACCCGCATGGAGCTCCCACCCGACGCCTACGTGTCCGAAACCAAGAAGGATTTGTTCACGCTTCGGAACGGCAAGTTCAACACGGAGGGCAAGCCGGAGCAGATCGAAGTGAACCAGTACCGAATGACCAAGTTTGACTTTTCAAAGAAGATTCACCAGTATGACGTGAGTGCCAATCGCAACCATCCTTGCTTCTCGTTCATCACTGACAATGACTTTAGATCTTTATCTCCCCGAACCCCGACAAGCTGGGGCCCGTGATGAAGAAGATCTGGGCCCACGAGACCACAAAGCGTCAGCTTCAGCCCTTCAAGGGCGACAAATGGCTCTTCGACGGCAAGAAGCTTGCTTGGGGCCCCGCGCTTGTTGACCGTGGAGAGCTCCGCTTCTCTGTCGACCTGGATGAGGGAAAAGCCAACGCTCGCGAGGGCGGCAAGTTTCATGTCACCATCCGAAAGACGACTGAGATTCAGGTCTCCGATCTCCAGGGATACTTGGATCACAAGACGTCCTTCAACAACGGCGTCCAAGAAGCGCTGAACTTCCTTGACCACCTTGTGCGACAGTTTCCCTCCCAGAACCTGCTTGCTATCAAGAGAAACTTCTACGATCCTGCAAGCAAGCAAGTCCAGGGTCTTCTCGGTGGCACTGTCGTCGAGGTCCACAAGGGCACCTACGCCTCGGTTCGAATGAGCCACAACCTCGCGCAGAAGGGTGTTGGACTGGGGTACAACATTGATGTTGCCAACACTTGTTTCTGGATTGGAAACCAGACGGTTGACATGATGATGTGCCACTTTCTGGCCACCTTGGACAGAAAGTTCGAGTCACTAACCCCTCCTACCCTTTGGGAGGTCCTGAAGCCCGTCAGGGACAGGAGCGGACGCTGGGGGTCGTCTGATGCCTTCAAGCAGCTCAGAAAGTTGCGTCGTCTCAAGTTCAAGGTCAAGCACCGAGACCGCCCCCACCCCGAAAAGGTGTACACTATCATGGACTTCAGCTTCGACGAGAAGTTCGGAGAGACTGGTTCGACGTCGCGCACCCACACTTTTGATTGTGACGGCAAGCAGGTGTCTGTTTTCGACTACTACCGCAAAAAGTACAACGTCACTCTCAGACTGGCCAACCTTCCCCTCATCGACGCTGGAAAGGGGGGCATGATTCCTGTTGAGCTCGCTATTATCGAGCCAATGCAGCGCTACCCGTTCAAGCTGAACCCTGATCAGACAGCCGCCATGATCAAAATCGCTGTCACCCGTCCCCCTATTCGAAAGAGGGACATCCAGGCGGGCGCGGCCTCACTCCGCATCGGGAACGACCCCTTCCTGAAGGAGTACGGCGTCACGTTTGAATCTCAGTTTTCCAGAACTGAGGCTCGAATCCTCCCTGCTCCAATTGTCAAGTTTGGTGTTGGCACGGCCGAGCCCAAGTTCGCCGGCCGTTGGGACCTCAGAGGGAAGAAGTTCTGGAGACAGAACCCAGCTCCTTTAATGAATTGGGGTTTCATTGCCATTGAGCATCCTGTTCAACTCCCTGTGCTGCAGCAGTTCGCTAGCACTTTCAAGAGCACCTTCATCGGCCACGGCGGCAAGGTACTTGCCGACGCTCAGCTGCTAAACACGCCAGGAAACTTGCGCAACGACGCTGCGGCTGCAATTGCTTGGGCTCATGAGGAGATTACCAGGAAGAAGGGGTACACGCAGCTCTTGTTTGTTGTCGTGTCCAAGAAGAACAGCGGGACATACGAGCGCCTCAAGAAGTCTGCAGACTGCAGGTTCGGCATCCTCACCCAGGTGGTACTGGGCAGTCATGTCCAGAAGAACAACGGCCAGTACCACTCCAACGTGTGTATGAAGGTCAACGCCAAGCTTGGCGGTGCCACTGCCTGCACTCCTCCCCTTTGGAAGACGCCCACCTTCTTCCCCGACAGCCGCCCGACCATCATGATTGGTGTGGATGTCTCGCACACTGCCCCTGGCGGCACATCTCCATCCACGGCAGCCATGACCATGTCAGTCGACAAGGACGCCACTCGATACGCGGCCATTGTTGAGACCAACGGCTACCGTGTTGAGATGCTGAGCCCCGGCAACATGCGAATGATGTTTGGGTCGCTGCTGGCTCAGTGGAAGGCCAACCACGCTGGCAAGGTGCCCGCCCACATCATGTACTTCCGTGATGGCGTCGGCGAGGGCCAGTTCGCTTACGTGCTAGACCAGGAGATTGCAGAGATCAAGACTTTCCTGCGCGAGAGGCTGCCTGCGAAGGCGCCCCTTCCCAAGTTCACGGTCATTGTTGCTACCAAGCGTCATCACATCCGCTTCTTCCCGCAGAGGGGTGACAAGAACGGCAACCCACTCCCTGGTACCTTGGTCGAGAAGGAGGTGACACACCCCTTCATGTTCGACTTTTACTTAAGCTCTCATGTAGCTATCCAGGGAACGGCTCGGCCCGTTCACTACCATGTGATTCTTGACGAGATGGGCATGCCCGTCAATGATCTCCAAAAGATGATCTACCAACAATGCTACTCGTATGCTCGGTCGACCACTCCAGTCTCCCTGCACCCGGCAGTCTATTATGCCCATCTCGCTAGCAACCGAGCTCGGGCGCATGAGAACATCGCCACCAGCGAGGGCTTCCGAGCTGGTCCCAAGGGTCACGAGATGATTCGCGAGAAGGTTGCTCGTGGTATCTCTCTGGGTGGACCTAACCAAACCAGCGATGCGCCTCCCTTGCTGCCGCTTGGTGGCAGAGTCGGCGACAACCCTGTCGATGGCGAGCAGAGACAGCGGGACTTCTTCCGCGGCACCATGTGGTACATCTGATGGATGCAATCGACTCGGATGGGCGGCTGGCACGGATGGATGGCGCCGGACCGCGTAGGTGAAGTGATGGGATGGTGAGGTTTGTGGTGGATGAACAGGATGAAGAGGAGCGATCGCTAGGGCGGAGGGTAGGGCATGGACACATGCGAGCGATCTGATCACCAGCGCATGAGCTCGAGGGGAGCTCGGGGGTCGAATAGCGCGAAGCGATCAACAACTAAAAGGGGCGACCGGTTTGGTGGAAGAGTGGCGGCGGAGGTTGTTTTTCATGTTTTCTAAAATAGCTCTGGATCAATATCAGTGATTTGACCCGGCACATGATGATGTCTCTGGTATGCTTTGAAGCGAATGTGAAGTCGGTCGTTGCCATGAATCTTATGTGTAAAAGGGGAGGAAGAATGGGGGGGAGCAGCAGGAAAATGGTATGCCTCAGCTACGATGGACGGCGTCCTACGTACTTCGTATGGCCAAGAGTTATGGGCTCTTCGCGTTGCTACGTGTTTTGAGGAGCAGGTATAAGTTTGGGGTAACTAGGTATGTATGGTTAGTATGTATATATATGTATGTATGAGGTTGGGGGTTTATGCAGATTCTGCTAAATGCCTCGCTTCTTGAACTCGATTTCGGTGGGTAACTAATAATGAAGCACTAGAATCGCCCACACACAATGAATGGTGGAAATATCCAACCCAAACATCTTGCAAAGGACTGACCTACCTTGGTTCAAGGTCACAATTCTCCAAGTTAAGTTAATTTCTCTTCATGAATCACTGCAGAGATCCCTACCAACCAGTCATTGTCATGTCTCTGTTAGCCCCCTAACCAAGTTATGCAACCCGCGACACCATCCACACAGTGCCCATCTAAAGGATTCAACGCGTCTGGTCAAGTACCTAATCCTCGACAGTCAGCGAGCGGCAGGCAGGCAAGCAGGGAGGGTGTGCGTGTGAGCCACTGGACTGGGGCGGTGGAGTGCAGCTGCTGTCCTGCGATGGATGCATCACAAAGTGACACACACTTGATCGATCTCGGGTGGGCACTGGCGTCGACCCTGACCTGAAAGGAGAGGAACCCCAAGATTCTGTCTGTACGCCCGCGCCCCCCCCTGCTTGGCCTTTCGTGGGGGGGGAAAGGGAGGGAT
>JABFEX010000117.1:0-34824 GCA_013623515.1 Fusarium illudens
CACCCATTGACAGAGAACGTCTCTTGTTGTAACCTCGAGTGCTTCAACTTGTTGAGACATGCTCCATTGGACGCGCGCTCAGACCCTCGATAAGCAGTGCCACACTCTTTGCGAGTCCCTGACGCCCGCCGGACGCTAAAACCCCCGCCTTACCCGATTAGGCACAGCTCCCGAGCTCCCTGAGCCACTATTTTAAGCAACAGCCACACAAATCGATCGGCATGAAGTCGATCTTGTGGCTGTGTCACCAGGTAGGTCTCCATCTCTCAACTTCAAGAAACCCCATGAATCGCCAAGACAGCCGCGACGTGAACGGTCAGCCCACGGTCTATCAAAATGATCGTAGGCAAGAAGCGCAAGCTTGACCCCGAGGACGCGTCAAATACACCAAAAAAGAAAAATTCATGCGGTGACACGCCTGTGAGACGCGATCTCCTGGAACGCTGCTATGCCAGGGTCACCACACTAAGAGACCATGTGCTCTCCAGCCTGCCACGAGGTTCTCGCCTTCGACGCAAGAAAGTGGCATCAATCGGCCAGGGAGACAACGTTGGAGAAGTCGAGAGTCAGCTATCTCAGCTATTGGATTCGTCTCTTGTTTGTTTCCATGATCAACCTCGCGATAGTGATGACACGCGATGGGAGCAATGGCTCGCCTTCTCGCAGAAGGAAGAGGAATCTTATGTTAGCATTTCGGATGGACTCGCCGGCTCCATGTACTCGCAGTCAGAGGTTCGTATTCTCTTCATCTTCGCCTGTTCACGTGCTGACTTGCCCCCCAAGATCGTCGACTTCGTTGTGTGGCTACTATTCTCTAGAGACATGAAGGCTGGACGAAGGCCAAAACACTTGCTTTGCGACGGCTTCAGAAAACCAGCCGGTCCTGGTGATCAGGGAAACACAAGCATCCCGGGACTCTTCAGCCTCTACCCCAACTCCCATGTCAAGGCGCTTAGGGAAGCTCCGTGGCCACAGTTGTTGGCACTCTTGGGCCGGGCGGGCGAGAAGATCATGATCGACTTGCTTGTTGATACCTCTGTATATGTCAATGTTCAAGCGGGATTCAACAACTACTTCCAGCTCACTGGTAAACTGACCCTACTGTGTTCTCCGTTTCACTGTACTGACCTCCTCAGGTCTACCGTTGTCAGAGCTTGATCTTCCTGGGGGTAACGTTTCACTTGGGAACGGATCCCTGAAGGAATGCCGAAAACCCGCAGATATCACGCTGGTGAGAAGCAGAATCTTCTACGCCAAACCATCTCTCACTTCCAGAGGCTTGATTCAACCTGGCTACAAGCATATCCGTAACGTATCCCGAGGATTTATTGATGAGCCAAGGTTTCTAACCTTGTATAGATGTTTTGAACAGATGCCCTCGGGTCGCGGACTCGGGTGATTCCGCGAAATCTAACCAAGATATTCAGCGGCAAAACATGCTCAAAGTCATGATGTACATGTTTCCCCGCCAGTTTGGACTACACAACGTCTTCACCTCGAAGGTTGATTTCTCCAAGACCTCGCAGAAGTTCCAGGACTACACGTTGAGAGAGGACGAAATCGCGCCAGCTTTCCAACCAAAGGCTGGGGAGACTGGCATCCAGATGCCAAAGATACCGAAGAGGCTTCGTGGCGATCTGGAGCAACTGGTCGAGCGCCTGCAAACTCGCCATGGCCGTTGCTCCTACGTTGAGCTTCTCCGCCATTATTGCCCTTGTGTCTTTGATAGACCCCATCGGACTCGGAAGTCGAAGGCTGAGAAAGATGGAGTCTCGTCTCATAAGCCCAAACATTCACAGCTTGCGTCCACAACCTCGCGCCGAAGGCGTGGACTCTCTCAGAAGCCCCCTGAAAAGTCATTACTAGACACGCAAGTTCCAGCCTTGCCAGAATGTAAGTCTCTTGTCGACCTGGCAAGTCGGGCGTCTCAGGTCTCTGCATTTTGCCAAGCGGTGTTGTCAAAAATCATTCCTCGCAAGTTCTGGGGTGGCGAAGACGTCCAGGAGCACAACGAGTCGATGATGATGCAGAAAATCGATCATTTTGTCAAGCTAAGACGTTTCGAGACCATGTCACTACATGAGATGTCGCAGGATTTAAAGGTAGGTGACCCTATCTGCAACTGGCCTCAACTGACTGACCATCAAAGATCACAGATATAACCTGGCTTCAGCCTCCGGGCTCAGCAGGCCAGAAGCCGAGCAAGACGGACACTGCCAAACGACACGAGATTTTTCACGAGTTTCTCTACTTTGTGTTTGACTCTCTCTTGATACCCCTGATTCGCAACAATTTCTACGTCACCGAGTCCAATACTCACCGATACCAAGTCTTCTACTTCCGCCACGAGGTCTGGAAACACATCGCGGAGCCTGCCATGGCGAACCTCAAAGCCGACATGTTTGAAGAGGTCAGGTTGGACGAGGCATTGACTGTCCTTCAATCGAGGCGACTTGGCTTCAGTCAAGTCCGTCTGTTGCCAAAGGGTGACAAGCTTCGCCCTATCATGAACCTCAGGCGGAGGGCTTTGACTCGAGGAGCTTCGAAATTCTTGGGACCCAGTATCAATACCATCCTAGGACCAGTTCATACATTACTGAAGCTGGAAAAGGTCGGTGAGGTAGTTGCCATTCCAGAAGCGAGACTAACAATGGGCTGCAGCATAATAACCCCTCGAAACTAGGGTCTACCCTGTTCTCTGTGAGCGACATCTACACCCGGCTGAAGCTCTTCAAAGAATCTCTTGGGCCCAAGCATGACAAACTGTACTTTGCCAAGATTGATGTCAAGGCTGCTTTCGACACGATCCCTCAACCCGCAGTTGTTAAACTCATGGGTTCCGTCCCGAGTCAGAGCAAATATATCATTATGAAGCACGCCGAGGTCAAGCCCGGCGAGCGACCTATGCTCCAAGGTGAAAAGCCCACATCCAAAGCCATTCGGCGGTGGCACGCAACGGCCCTGGCCGAGGGTGAATCCTTCAACTTTACCACACGACTCGAGAAGGATCTAGCAGGAAGGAAGAAGAACACTGTCTTTGTGGATAGTGCTATGCGGAAGACTCATAGCGTTGGCGAGCTCTTGCACCTCCTCACCCAACATGTCGAACAGAATCTAGTCAAGGTCGGCAAGAAGTACTACAGGCAAAAGGTAGGCATCCCTCAGGGATCTGTCCTGTCGTCGTTCCTGTGCAACTACTTCTACGCCGATCTCGAGGCCCAACATCTCGGCTTCTTGGCCTCGCCCGACACGCTGCTCCTGCGCCTCATCGACGACTTCCTCCTCGTGACGCTTGATCAAGAAAAGGCCATCAAGTTCGTGGACACGATGCACCAGGGCGTCCCCGAGTACGGCGTCGTGGTCAACCCGGCCAAGACCTTGGTCAACTTTGACATGTCGCATGCTGGCGCTCCCGTCCGCAAGGCTGATGCTCAGGCAGGCTTCCCTTACTGCGGAACCAGCATCAACTGCCAGACTCTGGACATTACCAAGGACAGACAGCGAGACGCCAATCTTGGTAAGTCTGATTCTGCTATACGATCTATCTGACGCAAGGACAGTGCTAACTCTCAAACAGATGTGTCTGCCTCTCTTACAGTTGACTATGGTCGAACACCCGGGCAGAATTTGCAGCGCAAAGTGCTCAGTAAGATCTACCCAGCATTGCAAAACACACAGGTTTGCTAACCACAGGCCTTCCTCCCGATAGATGCCTTCAAGATCCAGTCCCACCTCATGTTCTATGATACATCACACAACTCGACGCGAACTGTCCTCGCATCGCTCCAAGGGGCATTCGGCGAGACGGCCAGGAAGATGTGGGCATATCTCCGCTGCCTTGGCAAGTCACGGCAGCCTAGCGGCGAGTTGATAATTCGTAAAGGGCCTTGGTTATACTGTTATGATTCCTTTTGCTGATCATGTCATTAGGAACCATCATGAAGGTCATTGATGTGGCGTTTCTTCTCCTGACCAGCAAGTCTCGAACAATGCGATACCCCCAGTACAAATGTGACGTTCGCAAGTCACAAGTTGCACTGTAAGTGGTCCAGATCGTGAAGCTGAATGTGTGTATGTTTTCTGACAGAATTAGTGTGGCCTGCATGGCATTCAGAAAGGTGTTGGCGGAGAAGCAGAGTAAATATCAGCCAGTTGTGGCTTGGTTACGCAAAGAAATGGACAGACTAGCTTCTGGAAAACAGTACGAGAGCCGGCCGAATGCTCAAGCGTAATGGGATGAGGCAGTGTGATGATCAATTGAGCCATCCGAGATTGTGTTTAGTCTGTTCTGTCTTGTGAGAAATAGCCTATAATACCCCAATACCCATTCATTTCTACCCAGCCATCTATAAACCCTTTTGCACACGCTCAAACACCTCTATACACCGTTGTGACCTTGAGAGAGATTCCTGATACATCACATCTGCAAACCGCTCTTCCACCAGCTCTTGTCTGAATGCCAGAAAGGGAAGATCTCCCTGTTCCACCTCCACCAGTGGTCGTTTGGATGGCCAAATCCCAACCACCGCAGCGGAGATATCGGCACAGGCTCCAGGAGCCAGAGCCCCGTGGATGCAATGTCGTCCGTAAACAGCGAAGCAGTCAAGTATAACCAGGCTAAAGAGGACACCAGGTTGAATGCCTGACGGAGCCATCGTGGAGTGCCGGGCAAGTATCTGTCGATGGCATGGCTTATGGCATGCTGCGCTACAATGCCAGGGGGCTGAAGGAGGAAGAAGCATGGGGAGCGCCAGATTTTGGTGCTTCGCATGCAGGAGATGCTCCCGGCGGCGTGAAGTAGTCCAGACTGGAAGAACGAGATATACATGGTCATGACCTGGGTAAATAGCGTCTTCTTGCTCAGATAGCCCTGATCGACCAGATATTTTGCGGGAGCAACGAACTGAAGACGAAAGGTCTGGTGCCACCACGAACCCCACCAACCGGCCAGGCCCCTATCGAGGACCTGGGAGAATGAGCCGAAGATGGTGGTGTATTGCCAGAGCTCACCACGTGCCGGGAACAGAGAGCTAAAGACGAAGTACTGATACAAGTCGTGGAGGTTGAACATGGCCTGGATGGGACCAAAGATGCCACCTAGGCTGAGGATTTCTCGATACAGGAGGAGAAACCACGGCGGAAGGCGGCTCAGGAAAGGCGGTAGCTCGAGGCCATGATCGGGACCATAGATGAAATAGGGGTCCTTGACCACCAAAACGGCGAGGAGATCGAGCAAGGCGTACATGATGGCGACGTTGCGGACTCGCATCCACACAAACTCTGCTTGGGTGAGGCTGCGCTGGTACCCGCTCCTTGAGACAATGGGCATGCCTTTGAGAGAGACGGGGTCTCCGTCTCGGACATTGTGAGGAATATTGGGTCTGGGAACTGAGGCGATGGAACAGTTCCAGCCTGTTGAAAGAGAGATCTTGGTCAGGGATGTTCTTGTGATATTGTTATGCACTGCGATGAAGACTTACCGATTTTCCTAAAGTTGGTGGCGAGATCAAAGGTCCAGTTGAGCCTCTCACCAAATGAACCGTTCTCAGGAAACGTCTGCCAGACGCAGCCTGAATCCTCAAGGCTGCCATGTTCTCCGTCATCTTTAGCTTCAGGGGTAGATCCTGGCTTCCTTTGTCGTAGTCCATCATCCTTGGGCGAGCCGTTTATTCCCTTGACTTGATGTTTGGATGTCCCATTCAGGTTCGTTGAGTCCTTGGCGACTTTAACGGCTCTCGCATAGTTTGACTGTGGATCTGTCCAGACGAGGAGATTCAGAGTTGAGAGTATACCCCAGATCCCCATGAGCCCAGATGCGTAAGCGCAGGCGACGTTCATGCTCGACATGGTGCGGATCATGTTGGCGTCAAAGGCAACAACGAAGCCGACAATGAGCCACCGCGAGCGGTATAGCCATGGTCGGTTTCTGTGAGGGATGGCAAGGTAGACGGGAGGTAGGATGAAAGGACCAAGGAGGCAGTATGGGAGGACCATGGGACTTCGAGATCCTTCAGCAACTGCGCGAGCAAAGGCCTCCCTGTACTCGATCCGGGCGATATCCCCGAGATTTGGTAACAGGGCCATGGTCATGGCGAGTAGCGGATATGTGGGTTGGGGTTGGAGTTGACGGCAAGGTCAGGTTGGCTGTTGCTAACGTCGCCCTGAAGATAGTGCCTTTCTATGGTTGAATGATCTGCGTCTGAAGCTGTATCATGGCGTGAATAGTCGACGGCTGGGAGTTTCTTGGAGCTGTGTTCCGAAATCGGGCAAAAGGAGGGTTGAAAGCTGTGCGTACGTAGTACAGCGACCTGAGCGATAAGAGCCTCGCTCAAGATACAAGAGAAGAAAGAATTGAGCTCGTCAACAGCTTCTGAAGATGAAAAGGGGAACTATAACAAGGAAAGGGCTATGAGAGGGTCATTGATCGGGGCCCGATTTGGTGGATGGTGATGGGTGTGGAGAAGGATTTTTGAGCCAGAGTGATGAAGGAAGATCTGTACAAGAGGCTCAGAGCTCAGGTCACACGCACGATGACCAGACGAGTCACTAGGGTCTGCCTATCGAGTCTAGTTCCATAGCAGCAGCTCTAATAACTGCGCATATTTTTGCCTGCATTGTCTCACTAAATGAATTGCTTCTTTCCCGATCCAACGTCAGCCTGGCTGAGGCCGCGTCTTGCATAGGTAGTCGCAACGTAGAGCGTTTTCAGTGGACGTTTAGCGGTCTCAAGGCGGCGCTGGAGGGCGCCACAGCTCAACGAGGATGCATGGATCCATGGGGCGTGCTTGCCGCGTCAGTCATGGACCAGATTCGCTCCAAGGAAGGTGCCACGAGGATCCATCCGTACCTACCTACCTAGGTAGGTACCTACCTATCTGGATGAATATGCCGATAAAGGACTTGTATGCATTTCATCCTTTACAACAGTCGAAATCACGCATCCATTTCCCCGACGATGCTTTGCTTCTGTCACCACATGCCATCAGCAGCTAGGTAGTGAGACTATCCGTATGCTGGGGGCGCTTATGACCTGCCCGACCATCCAAGTCGATTGCCGCCCGACCCAGGATCGACAGACTCTCAACTCTGATTCGACTGGTCGGACTCCCGTGCTCTCGCATGGACCGGCCTCCTCACAGGGCAGATGCCTCAATGCAACCTCGAGCCCTATAACTAATCGTCAGCCGGGGGCGGTCAGGCGCTTGAGTCGCCTGAAGAACCTTGCTCTCCCTCCAGTTCACAAGCTGTCATTCTAATCGAATCCTAGGCGCTGACGAACAAGGCCCCAGTCTCGCCTCAACGCACCCTCGCCTGTTTAGGCTGTAGCTCGAACCATCCATTAGTCATATCCCCTCGAGTCTGGGTTCCTTCAGAGAGACTGCGTAGGCACCTAAGCGCCTAAACGAAAGCGCCCCCCGACGCCTTGTCTTATTGATACCGTCCATATCAGCAGCACATCTGAGTTGGTTCAGAAACAGCGCACCGTCCGACCCAACATGGCGTCTACTGCAGCTGCACAGACTGCCGACTCCGTGCCCAAGCACCGGGCATGTGATGAATGCCGTAAGTCCGGGATAGTGGTCGCCGGTCAGCTCGGAGACTTATCAGTCATCAGGTTCCCGAAAACTCGCCTGCTCCAAGGAGCCCGACGGTTGCTCCCGTTGCAAGAAGGAGGGGATTCTATGTCACTACTCGCCTCAAAAGCCAATGGGACGTCCTCGAAAGAGACGACATGTGGAGAGCGACGTCCCCTTGCCGACTGCTCAAGAGCTGCCTGGACCTGGAACTACGGGGTTGCCACTTGTCCACGGCTTCCAGGATCAAGCTCATGATTATCCACCCTTGTTCTCTGGTGGTTTTGATCACGGGCTCGGCTTCCTAGACGAGTCGGCCTCGACAAACCTTGAGTTCTGGGACTTGTTGCCCAACAACTACCTCGACACACTTCCTACAGACCCCCAGTTGCTCCAGCACGATGCTCCAGCGATCGAGAGGACCTCTGGAGGTCCCCCATTGACTCTCAGTGGCGTGGACCTTCTTGGATCTATCAGCTTTGACGAACCAGACTTTTCGCAAACTACTGTATCCAAGGATCTTAACGAGTCACTTCAGCGCTACATGGCCGACCAACTCAGCCCTCCGCATGCCCCTGACAACTCGGATACCTCTACACCACCCGATTCGACGCTTGGCAGCGACCACAGCACATCAGCTGGATCTCCTAATGATTGTGCCACGATACCGCCACCCGCTTCGTTGCGTTCTGTTCCCACTGTGCCCTGCGGCTGTCTGTCCTCACTTTATCTTGCGCTCGACTCCCTCACCCGCCTGCCAAATGAGGTTATTCCGGCTATGCGTGTTGCCCGTAATGCATCCAAGGTCGCCCACGAGGTTATTGAATGCTCTGTCTGCTCCAAGCCTCTGATTGATGAGCCGACCAAGCCGCCCTCGATCCAGTGCTTTCAGAACCTCATGCTCCTGGGCACGCTGGTGCCTTCCGCGTGCAACGCCTACGCCACTATCCTCGAGATGGTCGACGCCGAGACGGCCGCTGCCAAGAGACATGGGCGGTCATTTTGGTTCGCCTTTAAGGATATCGGTGGTCTATGGGGACGCATCGGCGACAGTGCCAACTCGTGTACTATCATTGAGAATTACAACAACAAGAACATGGAGCCTGACATGTGGAGGCTAACCATTCGCGGGCTCCTCCGTCTCGATGTCTACGGAGTCGACGAAACGGGCGAGGACAGACCGAAGAGCCAGCGATATATGCAACCGGGGCTCAGAGATGTCGTCAAGCAGCTCGAGGAACGGAGCCGCAAGCGCCATGAACTCTTGGATGGCCTCATAGCTGCTGGCCACCCGCATGACGGAGTCTCTGGTGTCATCTACCCCTCAAAGCCATGCACACCAGAGCAACGCACCTGCACCAAGGTCCTAGAGACTGCACGCATCGCGCTGGAGAACCTTGTGATCGCTTGATACTGCCTCGAAATGTACTGACATGAGTCATTCTTACACAAGATTAACTCGAGATTGATGATGGACGAGTATGAGGGTGGTTGTCATGTTTCGGTTTCTAAAATCTACTTGGGTACTCATTCGTTTAGGACGGCACTATTGGAGTTTTGTTAGCGTTATCCACGCTCGAAGGACCGTGAGATCGGAGTTTGAATCTGCTTGAGGACCTTTTACATTGATGAAACGAGTTTAGTCGAATATTCTGAATAATCATGGCTTAATACGTCAGGTAGCCTTACCAATGGATCTTTCTCGACACACATGTCCGAAGGTGATCGGTCTCTGTATGTAGGGGCTCACCTGGTAGTTATCATCCTGCTACTACTATGAGTGTTGGACCAGCTTCGTTCTGACTGGGTCAAATCACATATGACCACTTGTCTAACCACATTTCAAAGTTGTTTCATTCTTTCACGAGGTACACACTGGCTTAATAACCATATCCAAGACCTTGCCAATCAATGCCTGGCCCAAAAAACCCGGGACTCAAATCGCCGTGACTGGAACTGTCCCCAATCGTATGCCCAAGATAACGCCTTATATGCAGACTGAGATTTCTCAACCATGACTCCCCATGTTGCCACTCATTTCATACAAATAGCAAACCCAAAAAAGTCGCTGGCACATTTGTCATACTCTTCATTAGATGCTCATTCGTGATCCTCCACCATGCCGAGAATATCAAGCTCGGTATGGACGATGCGTTCAAACTCTTGGCGATCGATGCCCGAGGCGCGGGAAAGCATGAACAAGCTGCGGATGCTGCGAGAGACATGCTGCTTGACGCCAAACTCGTTCTGCTCCTGCTTGCCGGCTGAGGCTTCAAGCTTTGCGACCGTTTCCGACCCGTTGGAGCTGGCGCTCGAGGCTGGGCGCGGGTGCAGGAGAGCGGCGTGGCGCTCGGAATCATCCCCGCTTCTGGTTGGGCTTGAATCACTCTTGTCGAGCTCGGCCAGTGTCCATGCTCCTTGTGTCTCGTTTAGTTCTGTGGCTTCGGCAGAGTCGTGCGTCGCTGCCCGTCCAAGCCCAAGCGGTGGAACAATTTGCGCTTGCTTTGCCGCCTCTTCCTCGTCAGGGTCGTGATTGTCCATGGCGGGTTGAACAGTGTCGTACTGCGCAAAGTATGCGTCCTCGGCTGAAGATGCTCGGTGGTCCCCAACTTGAGAAGTCGGCATGGAAGGAGGAGCGGGCGACTGCTTCTGGGCGGGTGTGCGAGCCGGTGTTGCATCGTACCGCGCCCAGTAATCATCGTCGTCGTCGTCGGCGTCATCCCCAAGACCGCCATTCGGGACGTGTAGACTGTGGCTGGCCGCGCTATGTGTCTGCTTGGTCGCCTCCTTCTTCGCTTTGGCCTCTTCAAATTGGCGCTCAGCCTCTGCAATATTGGAGACGCCGCCAAACTGCGAGAACGGAGAAGGCTTGTCCGTGGTAGTCACCTCGCCAACCCTCCACCCGTCACCGCCTCCTTCTTGGTCGCCTACGCAGTAGATGATCTGAAAGGCTAGGCCGAGATTGGAGAGAGCGACTAGGGCCTGCAGCGTCTCTTGGTCGACCCGTCGATAGCGGATCTCAGCATCGTAATCCCAGTCGACCTCGACCTCGCCGGACACAGGGTGAGGTTCGAGACTGCCGCCTTGTGCAATCTGGGTAAGCTCAGACACCTTGGACGTATCGTAGCAAAGAAGACGCAGCCATGGCTCGGTACTCGAGGAGGATAGGATGTTGACTCGTTGGCGGAGGATGGGAGACAGGAGAGGCAGAATGCCAACAGCTGGGTGGGTCGAGATCGCGGCTGGTGGGATGGCGGGAAGAAATGGTGCCAGAAGCTGCGCAGTGTCTGGAGGAGGGATTGGAGCGGTAGCCATTGTGAGAGTGTGTGTCGGTTTCGAGAGAGAGCTGGGTGGTGCAAGCTGGGACTCGTCGGGTGTTGCGGTGGCAGTTATACCTCGTCGAGAGTCGGCCGTCGCGATAACGAGATGGAGGGGATCGTGAGCCGTTCGTAACAGGTGGCCAGGCTTCACGTGTAACTCTGTGCCGTCGCTTCGGTCGGACCGCGGCGATGACGATGGGTTGGACAGCTGCCTCGCCAACACGTGCAAAAAGTATAGACAAGGGTTTTATGGAGTCTTTTCGAGCAAGACGAGATGAAGGGAAAATACGATGGATGGAATATGAGCGGGAGGCAAAGAAGAAGAGTGTGGGAGGGTGAGGTTAATAAAGAGAGAGGAAGAAAGGGAGCAGAGGATCGGAGATGCGGCAAGTTGCATCAGCGGGCAGTCACTGCCATCAAGTGACGTGCCTCTCAGTTCTAGGCTCCGGCCCCGGATATCGTGGCCAGCCGGGGCCTGGGACTGAATTACAGCGAGTACCGACGAGCCAGCCAATGGGGACAACGGAGAAAGCAACCTCGCAGTGGACTTTCCGGCCTTCAGGGACTCGGAGCAATGGAAGCTAACGCATTGAGGGAGGGGTGCAGTGAGGCTGAGGACAAGCAGTTCGTGGGGTACGGTACCTACGCCGAGACGGTTGAAGCCCCACGTGGGTGCCGTCACCGGTTGAGCTATGCTGTTTTCACCTCGTAGCTCGTTGTCGTGTTTAAGAAGTGATTATCTTTCTTGCCAATTGATATACGAGTTTCTGGAGCCAATGTTGATCGCAATTGAATATTGTTATTGACTCAAGCAAAAGTTGAAGGACCTCTGTACAGCAGCCCACCCACCAGCCTCTCTTCTGTGCCTCACTGTGCCTCGCCGAGAGACTCAACACCAATGTCCGTTGAAAATGGTTGGTTCCAGCGGCCCGAGCTTAGTGGAGCTACGGGACGCTTTCAAATCGCCCAGCCTTGCAGGGTTAGGTCGTGTACGAAAAGGTCCACACAATGATGGAACCTGACATAAAGTACCGTGTGATCCAGGCACAAGCCTTGACACAGAATGAAGGCTTTATTCTGGCCATCCCCTTTCTCGGCACACGACGCACAGTATTTCTTGCGACCTTCATGCAGGGTTCTGGAGATCTCAACCTCGGTCCAGCGCAGGGGCTTGAGAGTGATCAATATTAAAGGCCCCCCAACAGCCGCCATCGGACCTCAACATGAAAAAAAAATGGCTTGAAGGTCATATCTCCGACTCGATTTGTCAGGCTACCTAGGAGGCCACTCACCTGCTCTGTCTGTTTCCGAGGGCGACAGACATGCCTCCTTCTCTCCCTGCGTCCATCGAGATCGAGAGACACGCAGCGAGTGCGAGTGCACCGCCAACAACCGCCTCCACCCGTCCAACCATCCATGTCGTCACTGCATCGTAGGTCGGAGTGCGCGGGCGGGTGACACTGAAATTTTCGGCGCAGGTGGCCACGGATTTCAATCCCCGTGACGATGACGGCCTCAACAACCCAAACCATGCAAAAAGTCATGCTGGGCACTTGAACTTTGCATGACATTCATCCATCAAAGATGTCATGTCTTTCAGCCTCTAACTAATAATTCTCATTCCCTACCTACCACATATTACCCGTCGTGCATTCCTCCCACACCGGCAGTCCTCCTCCGACGACTCTTTGTTCGGTCATCGTTCGGTCCTTATCAGTAACTTCCGGTTTTCTGGGTCATCGCCCTCAACAACTTCGATAACTCATCATCACCATCACCAACACTCTTCATTCAAAATCACTCGCGCATACTGAAGAGCGCTGTTGATATCCGAACCGCCCATTGATCTTTTTGCGCCGAGCCACGGTCCGACAGGGCCTAGGCCGCGTGTATGTCGCACAAAGAAGGTCACCTCAAAGATGAGGTAGATATTCCATCTTCCTGCTTCCTATGATCAAGAGGCTGACTTTGCAACCAGGGCTCCAGACTCCAGACTGTGTCTGCGGGTGCGATAGCAGGTCTGGTCTCTCGGTACGTTATTGCCTTGCTGGCTCTTAGTCGAATATCTGAATGCTGATTAATGGATTGTTCAGCTTCGTCGTCTCTCCCCTCGATGTCGTCAAGATCCGCCTCCAACTTCAACCTTTCTCTCTCTCCGATCCCCTCGCACCCTTGCGCGAAGCTCCCGCATATCGAGGAGCGTTTGCGACTCTAAAACACATCCTAAAACATGAAGGCATCACAGGCTTTTGGAAGGGCAACGTTCCTGCCGAGATGTTATACGTATGCTATGGCGCAGTTCAGTTCACGACATACCGCTCTACGACCGTTTTTCTCCAAACCGCCTTCCCGACACGCCTACCTGATGCCGCCGAGAGCTTTATCGCCGGCGCCGCTTCTGGCGCCGCCGCTACTGGTGTCACATATCCTCTCGACCTGTTGAGGACGCGGTTTGCGGCTCAAGGGCGTCATCGCATTTACAAATCTCTGCGAAGCGCTATCTGGGATATTAAACGCGACGAGGGCTGGCGGGGATTCTTTCGGGGCATTGGACCTGGCCTTGGCCAGATTGTGCCCTTCATGGGCATGTTCTTCGTCGCTTACGAGTCCTTCAGAATCTCGCTGGAGGGCTTGCATATGCCTTGGGGTAGCGGAGACGCTACTGCAGGTATGATGGCCAGTATCTTATCCAAGACGGTCGTTTTCCCACTCGACCTGGTGCGGAAACGTATTCAGGTCCAGGGCCCATCTCGAAGCCGATATGTGTATGAAAACATACCTGAATATTCGACGGCGCGGGGAGCGATCCGATCTATCCTGCGAACCGAGGGCTTCCGCGGTCTTTACAAGGGCCTGCCTATTAGCCTCATCAAGGCAGCGCCGGCGAGCGCCGTCACTCTCTGGACATACGAGCAGACGATGCGATTCATGCTTAACTGGGATTCAGGCGCCGAAGCGGTGATTCGAGAAGAATTATAGACAAAAGTAATCTAATAGAGTTATCATGACAGGCATCAATCATGCCCAAGAATGCTCGCGCAATGCGCTCCTCCATCTCATGTTTCTTCTCTTGCCCATCTCTTTAGTTGGCGACTGCAAGTTCGGCATTCTTTGCATCAGCTCGCTCAATGCAATCCTCAATGACCTGCCAAAACTTGGCAGTGTCGACTCCGCGAGGAATTCTCACGCCCTCCTCTCCTGGCGGGAGAAGCTTGGCCAATGTGCGTCCTGTCTGCTTGCCCGCCTTGGCCTCCTCGAAGGTGCCCTCTGTGATGACGGTCACCTCGAATCGCTCATTGTGCTCAGGCGGCTCGCTGTGCTTGGCATCCCACTCGAAGAAGGGGATCTCGCTCTCACTACCGATGAGCACAGCGGCAACAGCAATGGGGTCATGCAGGGGAGGTCCAGCAGTGATGCCAAAGGTATCGCTGTGAGCGTCAACTTGAAGTCCTATGAGCATCTTGGGGGAACTGGACTTACGCATATGTTTGCGCAAAGAAGTAGAGAAGCTCCACGAGCATAGTACGCAGGGTCGTCTTTCCAGGGCCGGTCTTTTCGCCCTCGGGGCCGTACAGGAGCATCTCTCTCACCTCGGGCGTGGCCAGCACCTGATGACTGAGGTCCAGTGGCACAATCGTAGTCTTGGCCGCAATCTCCTTGGTGTGGAACACGGTCGCCGCAGCCTCCGGGTCGACGAGAATGTTGAACTCGGCCCAGGGCGTGTAGTTGCCGATCCTGGGGTGGCCGTCGACCTCGCCGAGTGGCGCATCCGAGAACCCCCCGCCGATGGAACCACCCATGAGGCTCACGCCCTTGACGTGGGCGATGAGCTCCGGGTACTTGCGGAAGAGGGCGCCGACGTTGGTCAGGGCGCCGGTGGCGACGATCCATGCGGTGCCGGGGGCTTGGAGGCGGATGGCCTCAGCCATGGCCTCGACGGCCGGGATGGGAGAGGGTGAGACGAGTGGCGTGGGGAGCAGTTCGGTGCCGTCGAGGCCGGAGGCGCCGTGGATGTCTGTCGGCGCATGAATGGCAGGCCGCTCAAGGGCTTTGCCCAGACCGATGTAGAGCGGGATGTGGTCGTGCATGCCGATGGCGGTGAGCAGCGAGGCGGCATTGTGAGTGGTGTTTCTACACGGCAAGGTCAACTTGGAGGACGAGAAACTAGGAGTGAAGCCATTGTTGCCCTGGCTTCAAGTCCAAGGACCTACTCGAGAGATGCGTTGCCAAAGACGGTTGAGATGCCGATCAGTCTGATGCTGGGGTGGTAAGCAGCGAGAAGGATGGCGAAGGCGTCCTATGAGGTTTGTCAGTGGTTGGTCTGGTCAATCGGACAAGACACCACCGAGAAGCGAGTGCCAAGGAAGCAATAACGATCAAATCTATATCGCTTATCTCGGTGCCAGGTCGCAGCCCAGCTCGATCTGAGATGCCCATGGCAGCTTATACGTACATCATGGCCTGGGTCGCAGTCCAACCAGACGGGGATCTGAGCTTCGGACATGGTTGTGGGGTGTGCTGAAGAGGTGACGTAGGTGAAGGCGAGGGACGTAAACGGAGAGTAAATGTCACAAAAACAAGTGAGATTTAGGAGAAGGAGAATATCTTATTCACACGCAACCGTACGTTTTCTTGGACTGAGTTTGTTGGAGTTGCGACGTTTCATCGGGTCAGGGGGGGCCTCTTCACCTGCTGAATCTGACGCAGGACACTGGGTTGGAGCTTATGGTGGGGTTTGCCTGAGGTGCCCCTCACTTGTCCTATCGCTTGTTCAGCGTCAAACAAACAAAGACCTTCTGCGCAACAGTGCACGCTCCAACGTGGTCCAATGACTCGGCTCGTGGCATAAACGAAGGTTTAACAGCTGACTGAGGATGTTTCCAATGATGGATTGATTCATGGCATTGAAAGTAGGTATGGGTATTATGCGGGGGGATGCCTCATGTGCACCAATCTCAACTGGGCTGCCGTTAGCCACGCATGCATGTTTCATGATACACAACCCCATCATGACTTCTTCTTCCGCTCCTCCATAACCCGCAACACATCAGCGGCACTGTTGGCGTCGCCCTTTCGCTTCTTTGGCCCCCGTTTTCGCTTTGATGGTCCGCCTCGGGCTTTTCCTTCATCATCATCATCATCCTGCTCGCCCCAGTTCGAGAGCTTGACCTGGCTCTCGTCAAAGTCCTCCTCATCAGCAAAGCGACTGGTGCCAAAGCCCATGTCGAGATCCTCATCATCTCGATCTGCCATCTGGAGGAGCTTCTTTTGCCGTTCACCCATCGCCTTAGCCCGTGCATCATCGTCTTGATCCTCGTCGTCGCTGTCCTCACCATCGCCCTTGTCCTTCTTGATGGGGTTGAGAGCTGCCGCGCGCTTGATGGCTGCCATGATGGCTGGATCCGACATCGACGGCGCTTTGCTCTGTTCTTCAGATACAAGGCCAGTCTTGGATCCTTGGAAGTAGTTCCGCGACGCAGCTGGCGCTTGGGGTTTCGGTGGTGGAGGCATAGAGTTGTCGGCAACCTCGCCTTCTTCTTGGTCTTCCCCTTGCTTCTTTTTCTTCGAACCTTCATCATCCGCATCAGAGTCCGAATCTGACCCATCCATACCTGCCAGTGGATCGTAGTCATCGCCGACTCCCTCAAAAATGTCGACATCTTCCTCCTCTTCTGGCTCCGCCTTCTTTTGGTACTGTTCCGGAACCTCCATCCCTAGCGGCTTCGCATCCTTGTCTGGCATCAAGAGACCAGCCCGGCTGGCATCGGTCTCCTTGTCGTCCCCGGGCTGGATCTTGCGGACTTTCCTCTTCTCATGTCCGTCCTCGTCCACGATAATCAAGACCTCTCTCCCTTTGCTGTCGCGCTCTATTCGTGATCCAGCCTTCTGCTTGGCTCCGATCTTTTTGAACCGGTCTCCCAGGGCATTTTCCTCCTGCGCCTTGGCTGCCTCCCTTGATGCCTTCAGGTCGGCCAAAATCTGATCTCGTGTTCGCTTTTTCCCAGGCGCAAGGGATACTGTGGATAATTTTCCCTTCTTCTTTTCTGCCTTGTCCTTGGCGACGGCTTGAACCTCCAGGTCCTCAAGTTGGTCGAACTCGTCATCGACGTCCACCTCTGGCTCGGCTTGCTCCTCTGGTTCTTCCTTCTTCTCATCGTAAATATCGTCTCCGCGTCGAATCCTCTCCAATAGTTTAAAGTCGAGGCCCTTCACCAAATGGGTGCTCCCCAGATCTCCGCCTGCGATCTCGAATCGCCGTTTTTCAAAGGTTTCTTGGTCAATCTCCTCATCCTTAAGCTGCTGTTCAAGCTCCTTGAGTTTCTCGGCGCGATCGTCTGCGTCATCTTCGTCATCTTCGTCGCGGTCTCTCGCTCGGTCGACGTATCCGGAGGCGAGTTTGACGCCCTTTGGGTCATAGGACCTGAATATCCTCTGAGGCCGGGTCGCATGGTTTCGCTCGGCGAGTTGTCGCGCAAAATCGGCTTGGGCACCCCCTACGGAGCGTCTATATTCTCGCGTCAGTCTCTATATATATGACCTACATAGGTAGGACAGAATGAGAGTTACTCACGGTGTCATTGGGATACTCGATCGTTGGCGCGAACCCAGCGCACTCCCACCGGGAGTTGCTGATGGGGCTGCAGAGGCACCATCTTTGCCAGGAGAGCTCTTTTTCGAGTTGGCTTGAAGAAGCTTACGGAATTGTTCGTTATTCATGGCAGCGCAAAGAATCGAGAAAGAGTGCTGAAAAGAAAAAGGGCTGGGTTGACAACAGCAAGGTGATGAATGGAACTGGGGCTCAGCCTTGCATGATGTGGCTGGTGCTGGTGGCGGTGCAGACACAAGTCACGAGTTGTCGTGTTGAAAGGCGCGTCCACGTGCTCCACTTTACGCGCTCAGCATCACTCACGCATCTGCTCTACATCTACCTGCGAGCTCTACCAACCTCTGTTACAAAGACGCGCCCATCGAGAAACAGTCGCATAATAATGCTTGCCAAGTTTTTCGATATGCCTTCACGTCGCGAAAGCTACATGTGAAAGCAGGGCAAGTTTGCAGACAAAGTATGAGCGCCACCCACGATCGAGGCGCGCATTCCTATCCACCAACAGCATCAACGCGAACTCGGTCGGCAGGCCTCTGTCGCATCATCAACTCTCAAGATGGGGAGCGTCCTCGATAAAAACTCCTCCCAAGTGAGGAAGCGCATCGAGTCTCACACCTTTGAAGATGAAGGCGGAGAAGAGTACGATGGCAGCTCCTTCAATGGATTCGGCGACTACTTTAGGCGCAAGAAGATCAAACTCCAAAATCTGGACGCCGACATGCGCGATTCGTCGGACAAGCCCCAGATCTTCAAGGGCATTGTCGCGCATGTTACTGGTTACACTCAGCCGCCTTTGCATGTGTAGGTCAAAGTCCCTAACTCTGTTCCGAGTCTGGCTCACAAAACATAGTCTTCATCGTGAGATTGTGCAGCATGGCGGAGGTTTCCTCCAATACTTGGACTCCAAGACCATGGCGACTCACATCATTGCTTCAACGCTGCCTCCCAAAAAGTCTGTTGACTTTAGTCGATACCGGATTGTCAAGCCCGCATGGATCATGGAGTCGATCAAGGCCGGACAGCTCCTCCCTTGGTCCGATTACCGTGTATTGGACGAAGGACCCAGACAAAAGGTGCTCAAATTTGACGGCAACAGTGGTCTCACGCAGGCAACTCCCCGTCCAAAGCAGGGTTACCGAGAGCAGACGGACAACAGCTTTTACACCAGCCAGATGAAGACTGCTTCACTACCCAGCCAAGCCCTCAGCCAGCTTGCTGAGAAGGCTCAGACACCGATACGACCGCTAGCCCGGATTTCGCCCACCACACCAGATGTGATGGATATTGACAGTCCCTCTTCTGAAAGGCTGGACACGTCTCTCGAGCGATCATCAAGAGAATCCCCGGCATCAGAACCGAAAGAGTCTGAATTGGATGAAGAAGGCCTATGTACGGCGGCAACAGACAGTCCCTCCGTGTCAACAAAACAAGTCAAAGCTCCAGACACCTCGAAACCAATGACTTCGGAGCAGCACAATGCGTGGCTGCTATCTGATCCCCGATTACGAAAGTCGTCAACCGCCAATCCCGACTTCTTGAAGCAGTTCTATTCAGAGAGCCGATTACACCATCTTTCCACCTGGAAAGCAGAGCTAAAGTCCAAGATGCAACGACTCGCTGCGGAGAAGGGTCTTTCAGGTGTCAAGGTCAAGAGACGACCAGGCTCCAGACGATATGTCATGCATGTCGACTTTGACAGCTTCTTCTGTGCGGTTTCCCTGAAGAAAAACCCCGAATACATCGATGAGCCGACGGTCGTCGCACACAGCACAGGATCGGGGTCAGAGATCGCAAGTTGCAACTATCCAGCCCGAGAGTTCGGTGTCAAGAACGGCATGTGGATGAAGTCGGCGCTCGAAAAGTGCCCCAACTTGAAGGTTCTGCCCTACGACTTTCCCGCATACGAAGAAGCGAGCTGCCACTTCTATGAATCCATCATGAGTATAGGAGGCGTGGTACAAAGCGTCAGTATTGATGAAGCTCTGGTTGATATCACTTCAATCGTAATGACGAATACCGGCTCTCAAGGTACTGGACAAGACGGCGAGAGCGTTAGCAGGGAGCAAGATATGGCAGACAGTCTCGCTAGAGACGTACGTGAAAAGGTCAAGTCGCAGACAGGCTGCCATGTTTCTGTCGGGATCGGCGCCAATATCCTGCAGGCCAAAGTAGCCCTGAGAAAAGCGAAACCTGCAGGGCAGTACCAACTGAAATCAGAAGAAGTGATTGATCTGATTGGAGACCTGAAGGTTGAACAGCTTCCAGGAGTTGCTCGGAGTATTGGCGGGAAACTCGAAGAAATCGGTATCACTCACGTCAAAGACATGCGAGATTTATCAAAAGAGCGTCTAACAACGGTGCTCGGCCCAAAGACGGGCGAAAAGCTCTGGGAATACGCCCGTGGCATCGACCAAACAGAGGTCGGAGAGCAACCGCCACGCAAATCGGTTTCAGCGGAAGTCAGCTGGGGCATCCGGTTTGTCAAGCAAGCGGAGGCCGAGGAGTTCATCTACAACCTCTGCCAAGAACTCGAAAGGCGGCTCTTGAATGAGCAAGTCAAGGGCAAGCAGCTGACCATGAAGATCATGAGAAGGTGTATGGATGCGCCCCTTGATCCCGCAAAGCATCTGGGCCACGGCAAATGCGATACCTTCAACAAGAGCACCACCTTTGGTGTTGCCACCAACAGCCATCAGACCATTGGCAAAGAGGCCATTGCGATACTGCGGTCTTTCAAATTCAGCCCAGGTGATCTTCGTGGGCTCGGGGTACAAATGACGAAGCTTGAAGCCATCAAGACGAGCGCGGGAGCACCAGATGGAAGTCAGAAAAAGCTCGTCTTCAACACCTTTGTGAAACCGTCACCTGCTAGAAAACCTTCCACGACAGAGCAGATTGACGACATGGACAGCCCGGAGAAACCAAAGTGCACACCAAGCCGCGAAGTCCACTTGGACCCGATTGCGGATGATCCCCTGACACCCCGGAAGCAAAGAATACATCCTGCTATGGCTCTTACGAAGGCCAGCCAAGATGACGCGAAAGCAAAGACGCCTCTCAACATTTCTGGAACCCAGTTCATTATTCCAAGTAACGCGGATCCCGCCATCCTCGCAGAACTGCCGAGTGACATCCGCAGCAAACTCATGGCACAAAAGTCCAGGACAGCCGAGGTTCGTGCCGAGTCTCCCGCGTCAAAGTCGAGGTCTCAAAGTCCTCTGCAACTTGACATGGTACCATCTCAAGTCGATCCCGAGGTGTTCAATGCACTACCCGATGATATGAAGGCTGAGATCCTCGCCACCTACGGACGACAGCCAAGGCAGGCCACGCCGCATCAGTCTCCAAGGAAGTCTCCAAGGAAAGACCGCACTATCCAACCAAAGAAGCCCAGTACGCCTACGAAACGAGGCGGTGCGAGAAACCTGTTTGGCAAAGCTCAGCGGCAAAAGGACGCACAAGCTGGTCTGTTGCAGACCAATTTCCGACCTGCAGCTCAGGTTGGCGACGCCTTTGAGGAGGACGTTGAAGATCTTGACCCAGAGTTCCTCGCAGAGTTGCCGGAAGACATGCGGAAAGAAGTAATTGCTGATCACCGACGCCGGAAACTAGCCCGACGATCAGGGCTCGATGCTCCTTCGCGGAAGCACAATACTCCCGATCCTGAGGGATTACTGCCAGGCGGCCAGCGTAGAATTCTGTTCGCCCCGGTTCCACGCAAGGTCACATTTGCAAGTTCAGGGGTCAGTTCCACTCAGGAGATCAAGGACATGCTAGACGCATGGCATGCCGAGACGAAGAGAGAAGGACCTCACCGAGGAGATGTCGAAGTCCTGGAAAAGTTTCTTGTACGAGTGGTTCAGGAGGAGCGCGATTTGGAGAAGGCAACCAAGTTGGTTAAGTGGTTGGATGTGATGGTGGAACAAGACGGCCGAGAGGGCAGAGGGCAGCAGTCTTGGAGACGGTCAGTCAAGGGTGTCAAAGATGCTGTGCAGGGTGCAGTGAAGCAGCGCGGTATGGCCCCCCTGAAGCTGTGAAGGCTTTGGCTATGGCGCTGGCGAATGAATCAGGACGACAGGATAGACATGACATTATACCCCTTGTTATACATGGTTGTTCTATGTTTTTATCTAGGTATATAACTCGACACCCCTTTTCATCTTGGCCTCGGATCTCAAAAGAACCACGCAGCCAACACGGCAGAAAGAAGCAGCAGCCATGATGCCCGTGTCATAGCTGCCGAGTCTTGTGCATCGCCCCCCTTTGACAACTCGTATACGCTCAGCTTTAATGGGCCACCGCAGACTTGAGAAGAATTTCCCTCGCATGGATTTGTGCAGTTATCGTCGTGGAGCTTCTCAGAGATGGCAGATAGATACGGGGCGCACCAGCATTCCCTGAGGAATCATGTTAGCAAAGAACACCATGCTCTCCGGCAAGGGTAAAGCTCACCGTGACCATTCGAGTCCAGCATAGGCAAATTCGGTGCCATTCGAGGTGCAAAAGTCGAGACACATTGGAACTGTCATCTTGCCCGCCTTGACAAGATGGCTTCCGCCAGTGAGGGCACGTTGTTCCGCAGAGCCTGTAATGTCGGTCGTCTCGTTGTAGCAGCCATAGTACTTGAACTTGTTAGATTCTTTGTAGATCTTTGGTTCTTGAGTTCCCCGGATCGCATGAGACGTGACATTGCCAACGAGGATGAACAAGCCGGCAATAATTAAAGACGATAGCTTTAACATTGTAAAGATTGGTAGGAGGTTGGAAATCGTGTGAGCGCAAGTATTAGGAAGACAGTCTAACAAGCCCAGGAGTCGACGAAAAACTGTTTTGAAGTGCTACACCATCACCAGGAGGCAATACAAAAGAAGGAAAGGGAACAGAAGGAAGAAGACCATTTCTCGAGCAGGCTGGATCTCTGTCCATCTCCCCTTTGAGTTTCGTCCATGTCTAGTGGCGGAGGAGTCAGTATGTGGCAACGCGTTGACAGGAATGAATATGACGGATTTAGCCAACGGGTTGCCAGTCAACACGGCTACTTTAAGAGGATCAACTAGTATTATCAATTGGAGTAAGCGTCCGTCAGTTGGAAGTTCCTAAACCGGGTTATATGTGAGACATGGGACGGAAGAGACAGCAGCCACTGTAACCGATTCAATGTCTTTCAATGGAGGTAAGCCGGTTCCGTCTCAACGCCTTATCTGCCCATGTACCTGTCCACCAAGACTACACAATTGACTATCACTCAAGCCGTGTGTCAGTCAACTCTTGAACTGATCCGTGCAGCTTCTAGAAAGGCCGATTCTCTCTCTTCCCCCCTAGAGTGAATCTCAGGCCAATGCTCTCGCGCCGGGCAATTTAAACCTCGCCCGGTTAGTGGAGCCGTTTAGAGCCTAGCAACCACTCAAAACCCCCACAAATACTGGGAGGACCTGGTAATCCTCAGCGTTCTCCATTCACTACCAAGCGTGCTATCGAGTGCCTGATGGGCTGAGGACAGCTAAGGTACCTACTCCAAGGCTTCCCCGGCCTACCACCAATGTGGAAGGTACTTTCTGCCCTCCACCACTCCCGCCTTCCTCAATTATCTGCAAGGCTCCATCACATCCATAGGTACTTCGTCTCCTCTTCTCCTCCTCCTCCTCCTCCTCCTCCCGCTTTCTCTCTCCTACAACTCCTTCTTCCATTGCGACAATTTGTCAACGAGGTCGTTGACTCTTGGCGACATATTCTAAATCGCTCAAGCACTTACGCGACTCCTCCTTCCACCTCCGCACTTTGCGACTGATCTCGGCCTCGCTTCGCCTCCAAAACCCCTCCTTCATCATGAGTTCCTTCATCGACTGGTCCAAGACCACCCGGTCCAAGGCCTACCATGGATCCGGCTCTTTTGCGACTTTCATGATCATTGCCCGTCAGTTCCTCCCCGTGCGATCATGATCTTGTTGTGTCCTCTTCCCCGCGCTGACTCGTGTCCCAGCTGTCTGCTTCTTCCTCGGCGTCCTTTTCGCTTCCTTCCCCTACGATTTCCCTCTCCTCTGGACCAAGGCGCCCATTCCCGAAAACTTCTTTGATCATCTCGAGACGCATTTGAAGTTTGTCCACCAATCGCCGCCCCTCATCAGCCGCATCCTCCACATCATCATCTCTGTCGGCTTCCTCGGCTTCTTCATCAAGCTCTTCCGACCCAGCGAGGCCAACTTCCTCTTTGACGGCGCTTCTCTCATTCTCTACCTCATCGGCTTCGGCGTCTACGTCGCCAACATTGTCAAGGCTCTGCGAAGCGTTAGCGCCGAGATTTGGACCAACGATGGCTTCAACGGGCAGACTCACGAGGGCGAGAGTGGCGAGCTTATCCTTGGTCGCGAGGACAGCTTGAAGGTTCTTTCTGCTAGCAACACCATTCTTGCTCTCGTCCTTGTCGGAATTCTCGTTCTCCAGGTTGGCCAGTGGTACGCCGAGAAGAAGGAGGCTGACGATGCCGCCGCTATCGACGCCAAGGAGGCTACTGAGAAGAAGGAGGGTTCTCCCAGCAAGGCTGCCACCAAGAAGAAGCAGTAGAGAGGCTCTTGATGGTGACGGCGCTGGCTTCGGTATGAAAATTGTATGGACTGTCATCATGTCTTGAGCAGGATCATTGCGCGCATGTGCTACTTTGGATGCATGTCTATGTCATTGGATACGTTTGCATGACCGGTGGCCAGTATATGTATGAATATAGTTGTGATACGTATCTGCATCCATATACCACGTCCTTTTCACTCCACGACCATCTTCCTCCCACCTAGATACTTGACTTCTGAACATTACGAACCTAAGACAAGGAAAGGGGCATTGCACCCGAAGTCTCCGAACCCCTCACGTCGAGAGCCGGGCACCCTATCGTGCTATAGTCGATAAGCCTACGAACCTCGTATGATGTTCAGACATCAGAAAATTGGAGATGGCACGGACGTTGGCTGACCTGTCAATCTCGCAACAGGGTTCTTATGTATCAAAACTCTATCCTAACGCCATCTATCCCTATAGCAATTGGCCAAACCCATGTTTCCAACGTAGACGATCCAGTTAGTCTCATACAAATTGTCATACAGACATCTTCATTGCAATGGTCTTGTGAGGGTCATAGCCCTTGATAACAAAGTCCTCCGCTTTCCATCCATCAATGCTTCCGCCCTTCTCTCGAGTAATCTCCAACTCGGGAAAGTCGCGCGGCTCGCGCTCCAGCTGCGTGTTGAGAGCATCGACGTGGTCGAGGTAGACGTGGGCGTCGCCCATGACGTGGGTGAGGCTGCCGGGTACCAATTCGCAGACGTGCGCCATCATGTGTGTCAGCAACGCGTAGCTGGCAATGTTGAATGGCACGCCGAGACCCATGTCGCAGGATCGCTGGTAGAGTTGGCAGTGTAGGTGGCCCTGGGGCTTAGTGTCCGGGTCGTCGTCCTTTCGTCGGGGGTACGAGACGTAGAACTGGGCGAACATGTGGCAGGGTGGGAGGACCATCTTCTTCAGGTCGGCGGGATTCCAGGCGGAGAGAATCAGACGACGATCGTAAGGGTTGGTGCGCAACTTGTGTATAATCTCGGCGAGCTGGTCGACTCCCTGGCCGGTATAGTCCGTCTTGGCATCGACATACTCGGCGCCAAAGTGCCGCCACTGGAAGCCGTACACGGGGCCGAGATCGCCGACCTCACGGTGGGTCAGGCCGAGGTTGTCGAGGAACTCTCGGGAGCCATTGCCGTCCCAGATCTTGATGCCGGCCTCGCTGAGGCTCGTGGAGGATGTGCTCCCCTCGACGAACCAGAGGAGCTCGGCGATGACGGCGCGGGTGAAGACGCGCTTGGTGGTGAGGAGGGGGAGGATGGGGGTGCCGTTGTTGTTGAGTGAGAATTTGAGGGGTCGAGGGGCGAAGATGGAGTATGTGCCTGTGCCAGTTCTATGTGTATTGTTAGAAAGATGCTTGTCGTTGAAGGACCGTACGTATTCTTACCTGTCCGGCCGACGTTCGCCAGTTTCTAGGATTTCTTTTACGAGATCCAGATATTGGTGCTCCTCATGATTCACGGAGAAATTTGAGCCATTGGAAGGCTTCTCGACGGAAGGATCTTGCGAGGCAGTCATTTTGGCAGTAATGCTGGTTAACTGTTGAACTTGGAAGCAATCCAAGGGTTGGCGATGTCTCCTCTCGAGGGCAACAAAATCAATTAAACATGCAGACGCGTCTACCTAGTCGCGTCGCACGCGGTACCCCGTCAGCCCCACCTTCTGGAAAATGGAAAAATACTTACGCCGCTGCCGGCCAGTTTCACGTGGCGACGACCACGTTGGGATCCCACGTTGCTAAAATGAGCCTAGCTCTGCATCCCACCCGTGGACGGGTGATGCCGTCGCAGGTACCGAATTCGCGCAAACCAACAACACATCAAATTGCCGATCACGGCATTTGGCTTGCAGTTGTGGCCCTCTCCCCCACGGACATTTTGCCGCCCTGGAAAGGCGGAATTCGGAAGACAGAACCCTGGATCCATGTCGAGGGTTGATGGTGTGCGGCTCTGGTCTTTCTGTCGCGGTTGAGCCAGCAGTTGGGCCTTGGAACCACGCCTACTTTGCCTGGGCATCAACACAGATCACAAGGCCTATAATGTCGAGCTATGGAACCACGGTGGTAATCGAGCACGTCAACTTCACAAAAAGGCAGAAACTTCCTCCATCGACCCGAACAACGGGCCAAACCCTGCTCGGCTATGCACCTGGTCGTCTTTGTGAGCACTAACACGAGCAGCACGGTGATAGCGTATGGGCCCGGACACCGGACTGGCCATCTAATCAATCAGTCGATCAAGATGCAGGACGCTAAAGGACTCGTTCCAAGGTTGCAGTTTGCCAGGGTTTCGCAGCGCTTTCCAGGGTCATCAACGGCACGAACGGACGGAATGGATCCATGCTGATCTCAGGAACCACTCCGAGAGCCACGCCAGAGCCCCTCATCTCCTCCGACCCCTCCATAACGCCTGCTCAATTGAGTCGGGGGTCCCTGAACTTGGCGTCCTCAAGCCGCGCACGGTCGATCAGATAAAGATTTCGCTACTGCCATTGGGTAACCTCTGAGCGAAAAGCGGAGGTCCTGATGTCACATGCCGGGTCGATAAGCTCGATAAGAGAATTTTCTGCTTCGAGATCCATTGGGGGGGCCTGACGAAGCCGGCTTGCGCATCTCGCTCTGGGTGTAGTTTCATCTGCACCACGCCTCCATCGTCGTGGAACTCGCAGCACAGGGCGGTGATTTTACGTCGCAGGCCTAGCCCACCGAAAACGTATAGGACGTGACCTGGTGGACAAGCTCGCCCTGTAGCTGCGAGGTCGCCCCATCCTTCTCCCGCGCGGGCTTTCTTCTTTTCTTGCTTCTTAAGCCCTCGACTCGCCCGCCATCGCACCCGGAGCGACCCTCTCGTTGTTCCTCTACCTTTCTTCAAGTGATGCCCCGCGGCGGTCGCTATCTTGAGAGCTAAGGTCCGCCTCTGAATCGTCAGACAATTTCCCCCATATTCGCGCATTCGACAAACAATACTCGTTTTTCACGAACCTGTCATTCGTCACGCCAAGATCCGATAAGCTTTCCTGCAGCCGTTGAGCTTCTCTCGCGACTCTGCATTGCCGAACTGCCCCTCATCCGACACTTCACGATACCACACGACATCGGCCACGACACCGCCATTCACCAATCATTCCTCACTACTCCCGGCCTCGGCCTTTCCTCCTTCCGTCCCTCTTCGCTCTCCTCTTTGGGCTGCATCTCGCTCTTGACATCACCTCAATGGAGCCCAGCCCCATCGCCGTAGAGGCTGCGGCCCACTCGGCCGAGTTTCCCCCCAAGGGCAAAACTGCTCTTGTGGAGGCCATTGAGGATGTTGTTTGTGGATCGGTAAGTTTGGCGGTCCGAAAGAATATCTCACTTACTAACATATGTAGATTGCTGGCGCTGTAGGCAAGTACATCGAATATCCCTTCGACACGGTCAAGGTCCGGCTTCAAAGTCAACCCGATCATCTCCCATTGCGATACACCGGTCCCCTGGACTGCTTCCGACAATCTATAAAGAGTGATGGAGTGCTAGGGCTTTATCGGGGTATCAGCGCGCCTCTTGTAGGCGCTGCTGCTGAGACGAGCAGTCTCTTTCTCTTTGAGAGCCTCGGTCGCGAATTGTTCTTCATGAGCGGCTTCTCTTCGCGAGAGAAAGGTCTGTCGTTGCCCGACCTCTGGTTAACTGGCGCTTTCTCTGGCGCTTTCACCTCCTTTGTTCTCACACCCATTGAGCTCGTCAAGTGCAAGATTCAGGCACCTGGACTTGGAGATGGGTCTTCTGCCGCCCCCCTTCGCCCGATCTCCGTTATCAAGGAAGTCTTCCGGCATGAAGGTCTAAGGGGCTTCTGGCATGGCCAACTTGGGACCTTGATCCGAGAAGCCGGTGGTGGTTCAGCCTGGTTCGGCGCCAAAGAAACGGTGTCAACCTTGTTTTACCAGGCCAAGACAAAGAAGGCCACCTCAGAGGCCGAAAAGCAGAAAATCCTAGACACGCCCCTTCCTTTTTGGCAGCAAGCTGTCGCAGGCGCTTCGGCCGGTGTGTCTTACAACTTTCTCTTCTTCCCCGCAGACACGATCAAGTCTCGGATGCAGACTGCGCCCGTCGGCGACCTGCGAGAGAGGCGAACATTTTTGAACGAGGGTTCCGCTCTCTGGCGGCAGCATGGCTTACGAGGCATGTATCGCGGGTGTGGCATTACGTGCCTCCGATCAGCCCCGAGTTCAGCTTTCATTTTCATGGTTTACGACGGGCTAAAGCGACACTTTACCGTGCAATAGTACAGCAAGCGGGGAAAACGGCATTATTCGATAACTAGGGCGATGTTTCATTCATGGAAAAGGGCAAAGGTTTCTCGGGTGTCTTCACGGATGTTACAAAGAGCATTTACGAGGCGTTATATCTTCGATGTGGTTTTGGAAAATTGGCAACTTAGGCGGGTTGGAGCATGAGTTGAAGGTATCTACATTGTTTACAAGATTAAGAGGAGGATATTGAAGAAGAGAAGTCGGTATATAGACGATTAGAGGGGGGTTGATGTGTATATGGTGGTCAAGAATAGGCGCCACATGCCAATGGTTTCCTCAAACATACAACATTATAGATTCATTGACAAGTATGGATTCCTCTACTCTTTCTTGGGCGTCTCCTTGCCCGATAGATCCCAGTTGTTCAAGTAACCAACACTGGTGCAGAGGTAGGTCGCAAAGCCCAGCCAGCCGAGGTATGGGACCTGGCACCAAGCGGCAACTGAGTCAATGGAACTGTAGAGGTATGTCAGGTAGCCATTGACTCCAACGAGCGTGACAATGTTGACCGACGCCTCAATGGGACGGTGGAGGCCAAAGAAGAGAGGCGTCCAGAGGAGGTTGAGGCCGAGCTGAACGCTGTAGAGCGTCATGGCCTCTCGGGCGGTGCGAATGGTATCAGGGGAGGAAAAGGGAGAGAGGCCAATGTTGGCAGCTCGGTATGCGGCGTAACCCATGACACTAGAAATGGTTAGCTTTCATGCATATGCAGTCGCAGAGATGTTTGCTTGCCCGTAAAGGACAGTCCAGACGGGGCCGAACAGCCATGGTGGAGGATGCACAGAGGGCTTCTTGAGCGAGAGATATGTCTTTTGGGTTTCTGGGGCAGTGAGATATCGTGTTAGTCTTCCAGACGTTGGCGGAATCATGAGAATAGCTCACGAGTGGCGCTCAGTCCGACAGCTGTGCCAAGGCCGATTGGCAGCAAAACGGACACAGCGGGTTTGAGGAAGACGGCGTCTGGCAAGGTGAGAGCAGGCAGGTAGGTCGTCATGATGAAGGCTCTTGATGGTATGAATTGGACACGATTGATTGACTCCTTTTCAAGAACAATGTCAAGTGAAGATGTGGTTGAGCAAAGTGTGCGACAGATATGTGCAGTTGTATGGGCTGGAGAGACAATGACGTAATATATTTTTCTTTTCAGAGGGAGGAGACACCTCCTCAATGCCTAGGCATTCTTTGCTGGGACTGGCATTTTGTTCATGCAAGTGGCCTGATTGAATTATCCTTTCAGATGCGCAGCCGTTGAAGGCGGGATGACGATCGGATTAATCGATGGAGGTCGATGAGCTAGTTAGAAGCCCGCATCTACACTCCACGGCCAAGACGAGCCCTTGTCCCTTGCCTCTGGCGAGTTGGCTACCCCATTTGGAGTGTCAAGCGAACACCCTGGCTATTCCATCCATCGGACGTATCCATAGTTACTCGCCGTGTCAAGTTGATCGAAGAAGTTGGCCCAAACAACCGGCAATCATCGTAGATTATTGTCCAATCGACGCGCTGCTTGTCCTTGTCACGACCAGGCGTGACAGGCAGGGAGATCCCCTGGAGCTTACAGGGGGAGTTTCGCGCGAGGCTCGTGGACCGCCGTGGCTGATGCAACGCCTCGCGACTTCGTGCGCACAGACCAGCTCTTTTAATTGATTTGACTTCGCGACTTCGCGTCTCGACGCGTTCGACACGCCCAGACGCTCGTCGTGGCGCGCAAGGCCGAGAACATTGGGGCTCCATTCTAATAATCACACACTGACCATAAGCTGCAACCGGCATTAATCCATCACCTCCCTCACAACTTCCTCATCTTCCAACCCCAGCACTACAGGTTACCCTATTGGAAAGTGCCATCGACTTGCATTTGTACATTCTCACTGGAAGCTGGAAGTCGCCATCACAATCATGGCTCGATCAACGCTGGGAAAGAGGGCTCGAGGCATCGACGAAACCGGTAAGTCCCTTCTCGAGCACGGAGCCAGAGGGCTTCCTTCCTAGCAACAGTTGCTAACGAGGTTTCAAAACAGATGAGCCTTGCTTAGTAGTAGCTACTCCCACCAAGAGAAGCCGCCGTCTCGCAAAGACTGTCTCCTACAACGACGAGAACCAAGATCCTACACATTCTCCTTTCGACGAGGAAGATGATGAATTGGCCGAGCTTCCTCCCCGAACACGACGGTCTCCCTCTCACGCATCTACAAAACAAAACCCCGTCACTCCTTCGACTCCACGACATCGCGATGCTCTCTCGGTGCCCCCCACGACGCCTCGGCACGCCGTCATGTCAGCGGGCAAACTTTTCAAGCGACTGACACCGCACACACCTCTTTCGCCCAGCGCCGTCCAGACCATCTACCACTCGGCTCGACAACTATTCGCCCGTGGTGCCGAGCCTGGCCAGCTTGTTGGTCGAGACGCTGAGCGAAAACAGCTGACCGAGTTCCTCGATCGATGTTCGTCGTCCAGCCCCAGCGGCTGCCTCTACGTTAGCGGGCCACCCGGCACCGGCAAGAGCGCCATGATCACCGAGATGACCCAAAAGTACGCCGATCACCAGAACGTGCGAGCTGCCTACGTCAACTGCATGAGCGTCAAGTCTTCCAAGGATCTCTATACCACCCTTCTTGGCGCGCTTGGCCACGAGGCTGACTCGACCGAGGCCGAGGCCATCTCGGCTCTGCAAACAATGTTTGCACCCAAAACAAAATCGAAGACTGTTTATCTCGTGACTCTTGATGAGATTGACCACATTCTCACGATGGGCTTGGAGAGTCTCTACCGAGTATTCGAGTGGTCGCTGCAAAAGAACTCCCGCCTTGTTCTGGTCGGCATTGCCAATGCCTTGGATTTGACGGACCGATTTTTGCCCCGACTCAAGTCCAAGAACCTCAAGCCCGATCTCTTGTCGTTCCTCCCCTACAATGCGGCCCAGGTCAAGAACATCATCACCACACGGCTCAAGTCCCTGATGCCTGCAGGAGGCAAGGAGGGATACGTCCCGTTCATTCACCCTGCTGCCATTGAGCTTTGCTCCCGCAAGGTCTCGAGCCAAACTGGAGACATCCGTAAGGCTTTCGAGATTTGCCGCCGAGCACTGGACCTGATTGAGACCGAGACCCGAGGCAAGCATGAAGAGGAGGCTCGAGAGAACCTCTTGCAAATGACTCCTTCCAAGCGCCCCCTGGGAGAGAACATCAACGGAGCTTCGGGTGGCCCCAGGAGCGTGATTCAGATAATGGCGAACTCGCTCAAGGCCCTCACTGCAGAGACGGCACCACGAGCGTCGATTGGGCACCTCAACAAGATCACCGCAGCTGCTTTTAGCAACGGCACAACACAGCGACTCAAGGCCCTCAACCTGCAGCAAAAGGCAGCCCTGTGCGCTCTTATAGCTTATGAGAAGCGACTTCGAGCCGCAGCCAAGATGACCCACGGCGGCTTTACGCCAGCCAAGGCAAAGCTGCTATCACCGACCATCAAGACTCTTTTCGACGCCTACTGCCAACTCTGTACCCGAGACTCAGTCCTTCACCCCCTGTCCAGCTCCGAGTTTCGGGAGGTCGTGGGCAGCTTGGAGACTCTTGGGTTAGTTAATGCATCGGATGGAAAGAACGGGAGTCTTGCGGTGCCACAGACACCCAGCAAGAGAGGTCGAAAGACCCTTGCTGCGTCTGGAGACGAGCGGAGAATCACCAGCTGTGCTGGAGAGAAGGAGATTGAGTCTGTCGCCGAGGGTGTCGGAGCAGGAATTCTCAAGAGCATTCTGAGTGGAGAGGCATTGGACTAGACTGGAAAGGGTGTCAGGAGGATCATGACACAGCATTGCACGGCGTTCTGGTTGTTTCCCATTGTGGTATGAAGAGGCTGGAGGTTTTGCTCATTGTCTCATTGCAATGCGCGGATTGGTTTACATGGGTCCTGGCAGGAATCCGGGATCCCGGGATGGATGATGATACCATGTATGTAATTAGTAGTCTTTCGATCCATGTTGATGTTTGACGGGTGGACAGGCATGTCTACGCCCATGGGGGATGAGCGAAGGATCGTCTAGAAACGACGGTCAATGTGTTGATAGAACAAATGAATGAGAACTGAACAAAACCAAGGTTTATTAATCGCTAGGGGTCTACCACTTGTGAGGAAGTTTCACTTGACTCAACTCGCCAAGACAGGAACCGACATGTTAGCAACCTGGGTAGCCAAGTGCATGGCATAGGTGTTCATGGATTCTGTAGTTTGTAATATTCCCGCCTTGACTTGCCGTCCACATCCTCTTGTCCGCAACCCCTGGCCCAATGCTGCTGTAGTCATCTCCACGAGCCCCATCCAAACACGCGAGCCATGGATGGCTTACTACGTATGGTTGACGATGGCATGGGACCCATGGAGCCAGGGCCGAGGGCGGCGCCTCAGCCGGATCCAGCCACGCCGCACCGACCAAATTTCAATCATGGCGCTTGACAGGGGAGGGGATCGGATCGGTTGTTGCGACTGACAACTCGGAGTTTGTGCCATCCATCCATCGAGGAGGCGAGCCCGAAGACGTCCAGGGATCATTGTCAATGCCCAATGCCGCGTGAATCTGCGAATTGCCAAAACTGGAAGCCCCCCCGGATCGATAACTATCCCAGCCGCGCCAGGGCAGCGTCGCCTAGGTCCAGTTATTCGATACCCAAATATCGACGGCCCCATCTTAAATATTGACGGCCCGCTATACCTAATTAAGCTGTGGGTCGTCCCAATTAGGAAGCTTAATAATATAATAACCCTCGGACCTCTCGGTAAAGCCTCGGTAAAGCTAAAAGTAAATATATTATTAAGAATAGTAATTTTAAAGCTATCGCGATTATAGATATTAAGGTTATAGTAGTTATTATATCTAAAATTAAAAAGGTATAGCTAGAGGAGCTTAAGAGGGTAAAATAAGGGCTTAAGGTATTTTACTATTAAAATTATATATATTAAAGCTCTAAAATCCTCTTCTATACTATAGTTAACTTCTTAAAGGAATAAGAGGTATTTAGGGCTATTAAAAGACTAATTATTATAATAATAATAGCGGTTATAATAACTAAGCTAGTAACTAACTTAATAACTAACCTAGCTATAAGGCTAGCTATAAGGCTAGCTATAATAATAAGGCTATTATAGCCTTAAGCTAACTAAGCGTTAAAGCTAGGCTATAAAGCTAATTTTATATTATAGCCCGCTTCTTATTCTTCTTATTAGTATTCTTACTACCTTTTTTCTTAGTCTATAATGCTTTTATTATAGCCTCTTAGGCCTTATAAAACTCTTAATTACTTAGTATCTAGCCCGAAGGGGCTTTATTAGGTATATTAATCGAGGTATTTTAGATTATATATCGGCGGCGCGATAGAATTATATTAGGATCGAGCTCGTAGTATTTATTAAGTATCTTCTATTATTCGGGCTAGAAGAGGCGCGAGAAGGTTAGTAGAGGGTATTAAGAGAGGAATATTAACTTATAGTCTTAGCTTTTAACTACTAGTAGTAATTTAGTTATTTTAGCTATAAAAAAGCCCTTTTTTTAATTAAAAGTAGAATCTAGTAATAGTATAGTAATCCCTATTACTCCTAGAAGGTACCTATATAAGCTTTAAGCTTTTAGGGCTTTCTCTTATTAAGCGAGGCTATTACGAGCTTGACTTATATAACTAATTACTCTATCGCGATCTACTTAATCTTATAACTAAGATTATATATTATAGGGAAGCTTAACTATTTTATTTAATACCTTATAAGCTCTTTATTAAGCTATATGCTATGTAGTTAGTTTTAGTATAGTATATAATCCTAGATTTATATATATAGCTTATATAAATTATAGAAGCGATTTATAAAGAAGGCCTTAAGGGCGTGATATAAGCTTTTAGTATATAATAATACCCTTATATTATAATTTTAATTTTAATATATAGAGAAGTAAGTAAATTAGAGCTAGATGGGAAGGTATATTTCCTTAAGGTATATAATAATCGCTAGAAGATAGATTTAATTAATTTACTATAGGAAAATAGGGTTAAAATATCTATAGCTTAATAAACCTTATTACCTATAGAACTCTTCCTTTAGCGTGGCCTAAAGGCTCTAAAATCGCTCTTTATTCTATATATAAATTATATTACTCTATACCTTTATAATACTATTAGTAGAGTTATTATATAGGCGTGCCTTTAGCCCTAGCGGTAAGGTAGATAGTAAAGGAAAGTTAAGATATTATATAGTGATTATAAGTACTTTATCTCTTATAGCTTATACTAAGACTTATTATAGAGTATTAGAGATAGCTTTATAATATAACTCCCTAGTAGTAAGGGTAGCTCGTGCGCCTTAATAAGTTATTTCCTTAGTAGTCTCGCTTATTATCTCGCAACCCTTAAGGCTACTAAGCTACTTCTTTATAAGAAGGCCCTATAAC